>OX456523.1:204430661-204578161 GCA_949748255.1 Eustalomyia histrio | reverse complement strand
TACGGGGAGGGGCAAAAAGGTAAAAAGTCTCTAGGTACTTGGTAAAAATTGGGGACTCCGGGCAATACTCTAGGGCGTTAGACCGGGCAATCCCGGGCTTTAGTTTGGCCAATATTTTACTACACTAGCAACGAAGCGGGCTTTCCCCGCTAGTCATTTTATAAAATAAAAAATGAAAATCATGAAATAATTAAATATTTACTAAAATAATGATGGTAGAAACCGTAATAAATGTTAGAAACTTTTAATAAACCTATGCTCCTTGTAGGCGTTAAACTAATAAAAATATATATATATATAAACCAATGACTTGATTGTGACAACCATAACCCACCGAATGCAGCAAGCATAATATAGTTGCAGTGATTATGTTACAGCCATGTTTTATCTCTGCGTGTACTCATATTTGATATTTCAGATTCTAGGGCAAATGAGTTTGGGAACCTTGTTAAGATAGAGACTTTTGGCCTTGAAATCCCTAATTATTATCACGTTCCTGATCAAAATTTTAAAAAGCATCTTATAAAAATGTTTTTATTTTTGAAAGAAAAAAAAAAAATACATCAACAAACATCACATTTATTTTTAAGGCCCATCTAAAATTTTAAAAATGTTTAAAATTAAAAATTAGTATATATGACTTGTTAATTCAGCTATGCTAATTGTAGTTGGACCTTTATATACATTACCCTTTCAATGCTTTTGAAAACGGCTCGAGTGGCAAAGATATAGTACTACATCCGATATCAGATATGAACAGATCAGGGATCACATATGATCCTATATGACCAGATGTGTTCATATCTGGCCACACAAGGCACAACATATATCAGATTCCTTTAGAAATTAATGTATCTGTCACTAGATCTCATCAGGGATGGTCTTAAAGTGAATAACTTATGTCAATTCTTTTCATTTATAATTACATCTAATTAGATCTAAACAGATTTGATTAGATCTATTTTATTTTACACAGGGTGAACAAATTACCCTGGTAAACATCGAATTCATGCTTCGAATAAAAATAGTTCAATTGGTTTTTTGCATCTTCTCTTCTTTTCAAAATATGATGAAAATAAAATTTATAATTGAAAAATTTCGGTGATTTAAATTCATAGGAACGTACAGTGGGTTTCTAACCTGTCCCGCTCAACCCTTGATCTCTTTATTTTATCGCATTATCTCTACGTTTTCTTGTTAATTTACCGTTTACACGAGATCGCAGCTTATTATGAAAAGAACCATGAGTAGTAAAATTTCTCTATAATGTATACACTCTTTGTTACAAATTTATTATTCATGATTACTTGAAAAGTAGAGAAGTTAAAAAAAAACTTATATCAGTTTTGTCAAAATTGGGCATATGAATCCTTAATAATTTTTAAAAACTGTGCTGGGACATATGTATTTTGTTCCATAATCTATTTATAACTAATCAATCTATCTATTGTATCAAACAACACAACACAATACAATAACAGTATTTTATAATCAATTGAAATTTAATAAATTGTAACTTAAATAATTATACGACAATAAAGAAACCACAAATTATATTACAGATGAATGATTTAATTATTACAAAATATTTTTCATATCATAAACATATGTCTGTTCGTTTATTTACTCCAATTTAATAATTTTTGCAACAGCTGGAAAGGAGAAAAATAATTTCAATTATATTGTGTAGGTTGTAAAAATTGCGATATTAAAAATATCATTGATTAACGCCATTTTTTTAGTACGGTCACGCTGTTGGGCTCTTTTTTGTGTTACCACGCTAAAATACGCGAACAGACTTATATTTTTGTTGTGTATTTATTTGTAAGTTTATACTTTAGGTGGGTATGCGGACGATTGTTTGTAAAATTTATTTAATAACATTTTTCTTTGTACTCTGATAATATTTCATGGTTGTTGAGAATTTCTATATAATTTCCATAATGATAATTATAAGGAATTTTTTTTGTTAAATTTCCTTATAATTATCATTAAAAATTCAATTACAGGCTCAAAATTTTACACAAAAATATTTAAAAATAGAATTTATTTAATCGAATGTGTATTTAAGCTAATTCTTATTATGCAAAAAGAAAACAGATTTATTTTGACAACCAAATTTCTTGCAAATCAAATGGTTTGGTAAAAACAAGCGATGTTTTTTTTTGTAGTGAATTTTGCACTATGGGCCTGCATAAATGTGTGAGGACAAAAATTGAAAAAAATGTATTTCAACATAAATACTGTGATTTAAATAAAACTTGGATGTGTTGTAAGAAAATAATTATAAGATCCACTTGTTACGGCTTTTGGTCTACCTTGGGATTTTAAGTGGTCAAAAAATCTTTTAAATTTCGTTTTGCAGCCACATAAAAATGTGGTATTGTTAGAAAGGGATTTCAAAGGCTATTGCTGGTTTCTTTTTCAGTTGTTATTGTAACAAAATATAAGTTTGTGGGAAGTAGATGTTAAACATACAATACAAAAAACAAAATAATTTATTAAAAAAAGTAAACGCGGTTGTATTTCAAAATTTAAATTTATATTTTTTCCAGCAATTAACTAACTTTGAACTAATTTCCTACTAATTTTTGTTTTGCTAACAAAATTGTGCTGATCAACATATTTCTAGTGAGGACAACAATAAGATAAACAAAAGGTAGATGTCGCAGCTAAATGTAGTACTAACACTAACATTACAACTTTTCCAAGTAATAAAAAATACAACCGTGAAAGATACACACGCAAACCAAAAGGATACCAAAAAATGTATTTTTCTAGAAAATGTGAATATTGAAGAGTGAAATATTATATTACCGCCGATTTATTTAATTGGTTGTTTAAAATTTAAATTATAGACACAATAAAATATTTAAACTTAACAAAGATTAAGTGTAAATGTGTATTTATAAACAAAATATTTATAAAAAGTGATCCTTTATGGAATTTAGCGAAAATAATATAAATATGGAGCATAAATATGGAGCATGGACAAAAGTCAACATACCCCCAACATTTCTCCTAAATCTCGTGTACCAATAATTTCCCAACAAAAATAATGATGCAAATTCTCTTCAAATTCCTTTTTATTAATAAAAACAAAAAAAAAAAAAAAAAAACAAAAAAGAGAAATGTAAAGAAAAAAACAAAAAAACGAATATTTCCAATGACAAAAATGTACATACAGCACCATATAACAAGTAATATGCCAATTTATGATAACGGAAAAGTCCCATTTTGCCATTGGACGATTGTTATATGTATCAACAAAAGTACCACTGATAGTTTGAAGTGCAAAAAGTGCAGAAATGTTATTGAAATGGGTCAAAGGAAAGAAATATCGCGCGATGTTAAAAATTTGGTTGTAAAATTAAAAAATGAATCCAAATCTTATAGTGAAATTTCAAAAATTCTAAATTTAAGTCGGTCGACAGTGCAAACTATTATAAGAAATTACAATAACAACGGCAACGTCGAAAGCAAACCGCGCAGTGGACGCCCAAGGAAACTAGTTGGTAGGGACGTCAGGTTCATTCTTAAGGAAGTAAGAAATAATCCAAGAATGGATTCCTCGAAGTTAGCTGAAGCCATTGCTGTAAGATCACAAATATCTGTACATCCGCGCACTATAAGAAGAACATTGAATAAAAACGGGTTTCACAGCAGAAGACCACGCAGAAAACCTCTGATATCAGAAAAAAACCGGAAACTTCGCATACTTTTTGCGTAGAAGCATTTGGATAAGGACATAGACTTTTGGAAAAGGGTTCTGTTTACCGACGAATCCAAATTTAATATATTTGGCAGCGACGGAAGGCAAAACGTATGGAGAAAACCCAATACAGCCTTGAATCCAAAAAATGTTGTGTGCACTGTTAAGCACGGTGGTGGCAGCGTGATGGTTTGGGGTGCCGTAGCTGCTTCTGGAGTTGGAAAACTGGCTTTTATCAGTGGAAATATGGACCAGTTTCAATATAGGGATATATTAGCAGCCAATTTGAAGCAATCGGTCGATATGTTAAACCTGGGATCAAGTTGGATATTCCAACAAGACAACGATCCAAAACATACAGCCTTAGTTGTCAAAGACTGGTTGCTTCATCATGCTCAGAGTCAACTGCACACACCACCACAGAGTCCTGATTTAAATATAATTGAACATGTTTGGGACATTATTGAGCGAAAAATTAGAATTCACGGCATCACAAGTGCCTCAATGCTAAAAGAGAAGCTGCAAGAGGCGTTGCAAAGCATAACACCTCTGTAAATGGAAAATTTGGCGGAATCTATGCCCAGACGGTTGCAGGCCGTAATAGATGCAAACGGAGGCCCAACCAAATACTAAAAATATTTGTAATAATAATATTTTATAGATATTTTGGTGGTTCTTAACACTGTATGTACACTTTTGTCACTGATGTTATTTGGTTTTTTTGTTTATTTTTATTTCACTTTTCTCTTTTTGTGAATTTTGTTTTGTTTTTTATTAATAAAAATGAATTTTAAGATAATCTGCATCATTAGTTTCATAGACAAATTATTGGTACTAGAGATTTAGAAGAAGTTTTTGGGGTATGTAGACTTTTGTCCATGACTGTATATATTTATAATTATTTTTATATATTTTAAAATTTTTAATTAAATCAAGCATGGATTTTTTATTTTACAAAATTTTGTATTTCAGAATAACGCAAAAACACAGAAATGTCTAGGTCTAAAATTTCAGCAAATAAATTAACTAAAATCTAATTTTTCTGCAAATTTTTTTGAGTTTTTTTCAGCAAGGATTTTTTTCATTTACAATCGCCTAAGTGTTAGCACAACTTTTTTTTTGCAAGTTCCCTGCTGACTAAAATTTTGTTGACTTCACAACATTCCTTACTGGCTTTACTAACTTATTTTTTTGACTGTACATTAGACATTACACTTTAGAATCCAAATTATTTCTGCAAGGCAGTTTCGATTTTTTTAATTTTGCCGAGCGTAGGAGTCACCTTTTTAAATTTTTCGTTATATCTTTGGTATTTACAGTCGGTTCTTAAAGTGTGATAAATCGTTGTTTTTGTGTGGAAGGGACCAATGTTTTCCTTTAAGGGCCATTTACCTCAAGTATCCCGTTCTAGTATTTAACCACTGGATCTTAGTTTCCCCCACCCAAAATGTACTCCCTAATGTCAGAAAATTAAAGCTCGGAAAAAATCATTAAACTTTTGCTAAGAAAGTATTTTGATAAATCCAGCAAAACAATTTTAATTTATTTTTTTGCCGAACGTAGGGGTCGCCTTTTTAAATTTTTCGTCATTTCTTCAGTATTTACAGTTAAAACGTTAATCTCTTTTAGATCCGATTGTAAATTATTTAAGATCCGATTGTAAATGCGGTATTTCGAAAAATAAATATATATTCGAAATTTCCTTGAAACAATACTTTATATTCAAAGGTGTATGGCGCCCTTTTTTTTGCCTGTAAGGACTAAGTAGTTACCTGAGAGGTCTAATTAATTAGTGATTTCAATGCCATTGCATTCATATCTATTGTAATGGAATAAATGTCATTACCATTAACTAAAATTAATGATAATGTTTGGTAGCCTAATGTTTCAATTTCACTCGTTCGCCGTTCCATTCCTTTTCGTTCCCCTTAAATAGTATTTCAATTCCATTTATTTACCGTTCCTTTCCACTTCGGCCCCTTTGTTTATCACTTCAATTCCACTACTTTTCCGTTTTTACTACTTTCGTTTCACAATTTTAGTGTTTCAATTTCACTCGTTCTTCAAATTTCAAGTTTCTAGGCATAGCGGTTTGAGCAGGCGCTACTGACGAAAGTTTTAGAAAATATTTTATCAGTGAATTGCTTCAATAAGCACATATTTTTAATTTCAGTTGTCTACCTAAGCCTATCGATTGGGTAGGCCGCAAAGGGCAGACTTTCCCCCTTTAAAACCCCTATTTGAACCTGTCATGGCAAAAATCCTAAAAAGTGGTTTACCAGTAAATTACCCTGTATTACAGAGGGCACATATTTTAAATTTCGTGTTTCTAGCTTAAGCGTTTTGGCAGGCTGCCTGAAGGATACTTTTTAAGTTATTGTACCTAACCTGTCCTAGCGGATGTCTACTGAAGAGGAGGAACCTACATGTCAAATTTAAGCTTCTTAGCTCCAGCGGTTTGGGCAGGCCATTAAGGGGAAACTTTTCCCCTTTTGAACCTCATTATTTAGACGTTCGTAAGTAAGAGATATCGGCGCTGGGGAAGGAACTTATTAACAATATTTCGGCTACCTACACTCAGAAAAAAAGGTAAGTGGAAAATTTATAAACGTTTTTAAATTCCACTTTAGTATTTTTGTACTGATTTTTAGTAAAAAAATTATTATTTAGCAAATCTTTTTGCTTTTTACATTTTACAAATTACAGAATTTTTACAGAATATTTACAAATTTTCGTTGCTAATTTCAGAAATCATTTAACAAATTTTTGAAAACCAATTTGCTAAAATTAGCAAAAAAAATTAATGAGTTTTAAAAAGTAGATATTGAAGGAAATGTTATTTCTACACGCAGAGAAAAAACATGATTAATGAATGGTAACTACGACCATATTTATTCATATTAGCCTAATATGTTTACCGTAATAAATTTATTATAGCCCTAGAATAAATTGAACAAAAATTTTTTGTCTTAAGCATTTTAAAATTCACCATAATAATATTTTATGATGTTTTACACCATAAATATTAATTTATGTGAAATGTTTGCCACTATAATATATATGTTTTCAAATATACAATTAAAATCATAATATTAGTTGCACACAAAAGTGTATGTTTATTACAAATATGTATGTTTGCCTTTAAACACATTTTTTAAATGAGCAAACATTTATTGTCAAAACAAACAGTGTGTGTATATAAAAAAAATAAAATTTTCTGTCGCGTCATTTTTCATTCGCCAGCGATAGTTAATAACATGAGTGAGTATAAAATAATAAAAACATTTTTCGGGGAGCAAAAGGCCATGCTGCCTTGCAAATTTAATGATATAAATTATTATACGTTTATTGAAACAGGTAAGTAATTTATATACATATAATTAGAAAAATACAGACCTAAATTCATACATGTACAAATACGTATAAATTACATTGTCTTTCTTGCAGCCAAAAAAACATACAACATTTAAAACGCCATAGAAATTTTGACGCAGAATTTTGTGATAAGCCCCAAATTTTTTCAATAACAGTTCAACAATATATTAATACAGTCGATTTCATAATAGAAATTAAAGGTACGTTTGTCTTTGACTTTATGTTACAAGTCTTAAGTGCGGGGCAAAAAATACTCGTATGTTTGCAATTATATTTTAATGTATATATGTATACCTATTTAATAAAAAATAAATCTTTGAAATTAGATTTTCTATTTGTTTTATTGTGAGAACCATATAACATGTTGACATAGACATTTTGCATGGTATAATAATATGTTTGAGATAATAATTAGCTACAAATATTATATCTGAACATATATTGTTACTTAAAACATGTTTGTCACAATCATAACCACAAACATTAATGATAGTTTGCGATTGTGATTGTATCAACCATGTTTTTTCTTTGCGTGTAATTAAATTTACACCTACAAACTGAAATTGCCTTAAAATGTTACATAGATTAAAAAAATGTGGATCGGAAATGAATATACCGACTCATGCCTTAAAATAGGACATCCTCTTAAAGTAGCACTCAAATTTGACCTTAAAAGTAAAAAAAAAAGTTGACGAAAATATTTTTCAATGCAGAAATTAGCAAATTAAAACAGAATGCTAAATTCGTTTATTTTTTTTACAATTTTGAAGCCTTTGATTTTTTTTAACTTTGTCTAAAATATTTAAAAAAAAAAATATAAAAAAGATTGCTAAGATTAGCAAAATATACCGCTGGGCTCAAATTAACAAAATTTCCCGTAATAACAGTGAGTGTAGTTGCATTGGCTTGGGCTGATCGATGTTGAGTGCATGAGTAAGTCAGTAGGTAACGTTATTCTTTAAATACTTGTATGCTTACAAGTATTTTTCATGTTTTGATTTCAATAAACTTTTTGAATTATTTATCAACCCTATAATAAAACATGAACTTTATGTGTATGTATGGAACTTTTCCAATTGAAGAATATATTGTTTTATGTATTTTTTTTTCGAAATTAGTGATCTCTAGCAAAAAAGTAATGATATTGAGGCAGGTATTCGTTAAATTTCTTATATTTCTCACATATCTAAATTTCATACAAGTCAGATAGTTTAGCTTAAAATACTTTACTTGTAATTAGTTTTAACTTTATAAGAATTACTTGGTTTTTTTTTTGAAATAGTTAGAACATAATTTCATAAATATATTAATTTCAATCAAAAGTGGACTTACGCCACTTTGAAAGTAAACAGCTCACTTTATTGATTTTCTTACTACAAGTTTGTTTGAAAAAATCTACACTATCATTTCAGTTGTTTTCTACGCTCAACGACTGTCAAGTGTTTATTTTTTAGTTAAAAACAAAACACTGTCTGAATACGAAAAAAAATTTGCATAATTTTATTATTTTAGAGGAAAATAAAAATAAAAGTAAATATTTACAACATTTGTTCTCATGTTTCTTTAGAAATTTTTATTTGTTGTTATTTACATGAAATGTTTCTTTTCTTTTAAGCTAAAAGTTGGAAAAAATACAAATGTTTTTAGATTTTTTTTTGGCAATTCATTCTTGTTAAACAGGAAAAAGTTGTTTTGTTTTATTTGAAAAGAAAAACTTTATATGGTCCATTATTTTGTGACGTTTTGGATTTCTAAGTTGTTTTAGTTTTTTATTTTTTTTATTTTTTAACTCGTGTTTATGATAAATAACAAACAGAAAGTGACAAACTTAATGAATACTTGTAGTATTGTGTCTGCACTCAAACAAAAACTAACTAGAATTCAGGAAAATTAACTTATTCAAAGGAAAAGTTGAAATGAAAACGGCGCCAAAGATACTTTTTACCTATGTTTAATAAAATTTTCCTTGAAATTAAGAAACAAATTTTACTTAAAATTTGGTAAAAATTTCTAAGTTAAAGAAAAATTTTACTAGTGAGGAGTAAATTTTTATTAGGAAACAGTAAAATTTCCTCCTTATTAGTTCATACATCATCTAAAATTGTACTGTTAGTTAGGGAATGTTAAGAAAAATTTTATTTTATTTAATTTCACTAGATAATTCTTTTTATTTAAAACTAGAACTTAACTCCACAAAAGTAAGAAAATATTTTCTAACATCAAGTTAAATAGCACTTCTTTTAAGTGAAAATTATACTTATCCTGCTTCTATGGTAAAGGTAATATATTTTACCATATATTTGTAAGTATTTTACACTCATTGAGTAAGTATTTTCCCACTTTCAGAGGACTTCCGCTTTGTGAGGACACTGCTCTTAACAAGCATTTTGCTATACAATTTTGTCTTAAAACTAAATTGAATTATACTAATATCATGCATTTAAAATATATATTAAATTTCATTAGCAAAAAGGTAAACAAATTCAAATAATGTTCTGCAGGATATCCTGAAACGTAATAAATTGTGACAAAGTCAGATCCTTTTCGTAGTTAATTAACGATTCTGCTTGACAGAACTACAAAAAGGGACACCCATCTATGGCTAAGGAAAACTGGGTGTCCTTTGTCTTCTTAAATTAACTAATTTAAGGAAATTGTTGTAAAAATACAAAATATCATAGTTACATTTCTTGTAATTGTTGGAAAATGGAAAAATGTCATAAGTTTAATTTATGGCATTTTTAGCTTAAACTTTAGTATATATAAAGTTTAATAAGCGCTACGTCAATTATAGGAAAACCATTATGCCATAATGTATGAAATGTGCCTGCTATATTTTGTATTGTAGTCAACAAACAAATTTACCTTTTGCTGACAAAATTTTAAAATGTATTTTAAGCTACTTTAAGTTCAATATTTAAAACTGTTAAGATTTAATATGGGCACGTAAGCCATTTTTGACTCACGCTCATGCGCGATCACGAACAAAAATTACAATCATGCACGATAATTTTTTTAAATGGTTACTTTAATTTGTTTTCTTTAATAATATTTTTTCTTGAAAATTAGGAAAACTAACTGTTTTGTTTTTAATTGATGGTTTTTTTGGAATAGAATATTAAAAATAATTTAAACGTTTTCCAACAAAAAAAAAACCTATACCAAATTTTATTATTTTCTAAAAATTGGAAAACTTTTGCTTGAAAAAAAGAATATTTTATTAATATTTTTAAACTTTATCTTACTCTAAAAAATGTTTGTAAATTTACTACAATAAAATTGGTAAAGTTTTGTGTAATATTACAAAAATTCGGTAAATATACAAACAAAATGCGTAAAAATATTTTCTACACACTTTCATGTACAATAATACACACAAAAAGAATTATTAGACATAATGCGTTTCAAATTAAACACTTTGTGCCTAAAATTAGTATTTTTTGTTAGATTAAAATTTTATGCACAAATTTTGTAATTATACTAACTTAGAATAGTAATAAATATTTTGACATTTTAAAATTGGAAAATATAAAAATAATAATTTTTGAAAATTATAAAAAATTTAATAAATATAATATTTGTGAAAATTTATATTAAATGATTTGGTCAAATATCAAAAACACACGTCCATAAAAAAAAAGTGAAAAGTACATTCAACCAAATTGTGTCAACATATTTTCAGGACAACATCTCGTTGTAAGTATGGACAAATCAAATCTGTATATCTGGAAACATTGCTCTTTAAAATGAAGAAGAGTATACAATATTTCCGCACGCACTGAAATTTCATTTAATTTTTACACACTTTCAATGTAAAATTACCTATTATGTGTGTACCAATTTACGCATAATGTGTCTACTTTTGATCGTTTACGCACTGAGAGTAAATTTACCCAATTTATAGTAGGGGTACAGTTTCCTACTATAAGTTGGGTAAATTTAAACAGAAATTTATTAGAGTGTAGGAACAAATTTCATTTTTTTAATTATCTGAACTAATTTTTAGAAAACAATTCTTCAAAATTAAAAAGTGGTAGATTTAAAAACTGAATTTGGAAATTGCTTTCTAAAATTTAGTTAATTTTACTACTCGCGAACAAAAAATGAACACACATTAAGTTTAAGTACTTTCTCGATTTAAGTTAGAAACATTTTTTGAACTAATTTACTTCCAAATTATGTCCTAATTTTTTTTTTTTTAACTAAACATAATTTTATTACATTTCACTATGCAAATTTTTTAAAACTAAGATGTTTTTTTTTTTTAAATAATAATTGACTTGTTTTGTTTTCTAAAATCAAGAAATATTACTTAGGAAAAATATGAACTATTTCGTTTTTCCTCAAACTTAGGAATTTTTATTCTTTTTAGGAAAAATTTTCTAAGTTTTAATAAAATTTTACTTAAATTGAGGACAATTTATAAACTATTTTGAACGAAATTTTTGATTACATTTAAGTTCATGTCTTTTTTTATTGAGTGTATGCCAGGATTTTTTAAATATTTTTTTCATTGTTTTTGAAGTAAAAAAAAATTTTTAAAATTTAAAATATAAACACATTTAAATATTGTTTTGACCGGGCTGAAATATTGGATCTACCATAAATCTACCAAAAGTAATTTTGGTAGATTTATTTATAATCCACCAAAAATAATTTTGTTTTTACAAATTTTCAGCATTTTTTTATTTAAAAAATTCATTAAATCTTGAAATAAAATATTGCAGACTTCGATAAAGAAGTATTTTTCTATGAAGAATTATTTTGGAAAGATAAATATTCGCAGTGATACAAACAAAATGATGAACTGATATAACGTTAGCATAATATTTATTTAACCTATACGCCAAAAAAAAAAAATGATTTACAGAAAATTTTCCTACCTCTATACGCAAAAAAACATGAGTAATAAAACTTTTGCAAAAATAGAAGTTCTTGTTTCTTGTGCTGCATATCAATGTTTGTTCTTGAATTTCACTGACTTTGCTGTATATCCATACATTTATGTGGGCCAAAAAGCAGTTCTCTTCTGTGTTTTAATCTACATTATTATGATAATGCAGCCAGATAATATAGTATATTATTAATTTTTGCTGCATATGCCAAATGCAGCAAAACGGTAGTGAATAATTATTTTTAATTAATTATGCAGCAAAGCAATGCTAATTAAATGCTAATATTTAGGATGTAGAGCAAATTCGATGCTAAATATCGTAGATATAATTCAGCGAAATACTCTTTAGTATCGATAAAAAGGTTTACTTTTTTTTTCTTTTCGTTCTCACCATTAACTGCGGTATATGTTTTAAACAAACCGATAAATTTTCATACATCAAGCTTTTGCGAAAAAAAATCTTGTTTTGTGCTGCATATGTAAACATTGCTGCATATATTAAATGCAGAATAACAATAGTGAAGTGTTATTTTTTATTACACGCTAAATTTTTGAATATAAAGCAAGTTTGATGCTGAATGTCTCGGATATGGTACAAGATATCAAGAAAAGCTTTTTGGAATAAGAAACAGGATATTAAAAAAATATATTTCATTATTAACTTTATTTGTTACAAAATGGTCAGTGAGTCAAACAAATAATAAGCTAACGATATACTACAATCATTATATATGATGAAAGATATAAAAATCAAAGGATAAATACAAAAACTAGTCGAACATACAAGGAGATTATCTTAGAGGCTTCCCTTAGATTTCTATAAAAATTTGAAAATGTGACAAAAGAAATAAGCATGTGTACATTTTTAGTGGCCCAGTCTCATGATTGGGAGCTAAAAATTGGTTATAAAATAAAAGACAAGTTTTAGCATTTTGTAAACTAGTGAAATCAATCAAAATAATGATTCATGTAGTAAATATTCACTAAAATAAATTTTTAATATATATATATATAATTCATTAAAATTTATTTTAAAATTGACCTTCATTGGTGGCAACAAAATTATATATATACAAAATATATATAATTCCATTTAAAATCATTTAAATAATAAATTATATTTATATTAATTATTTTAACAAAATATTTTAATAACCGCAATATATTTGCAGCCAAATAGAATATTCATGCAATAATAAATCTTTTTTTTTTATAACAAAGCAAATGAAAAGAAAAAAAAATAACTAAAATATCAATCAAAATATATCAATATATTAACAAGATTCTACAATTTTGTCGAAAGCATAGTAAATTGTTTTTTTTTTCCCATGAATATATTTTTTAAAAGCCTCAAATTATAATTTTCCCTGCAAAAAACATTGGGATACGAAATTGTTTCGAAATCATATCACCTGCTTAGTAAATTGTTTTTTTTTTTCGTGAAAATATTTCATTTTATTATTAAAAGCTTCAAATTATAATTTAAATTATGAAATCGAATATATTTTTTTTTATTTTACAGGAAGTACAAAACCACAATAAAACAAAACAAGTAAAAAAGGGCTAAATTCGGCTGTGCCGAATCTTTGAATATCCTCCACCATAGGGGCTGAAGATGATATACGTATTTACTAAATTTTGCATGAAATGTAATATGAATATGTTTTGTCATATTATGTAACAAACTTTTGTTATTTAGTTTTAGTAATGTTATTTATTTAGTCTAAGAAATGTTATTTACAGAGGTCTGCTCTGTTAGCGACTTTAACATTGTTGATTTTTACGTTAACTTAATCAGAGTAACACACATATAGCTCTATTATTCTCATAGTATGTAAGACAATAAATGTAATCGAACAATAAGAAGACTTAATAAGATTTTTACTTAACAGAAAAAAAATAGATACAGAAAAATTGTACAAATTTGTATGGAAAATTTAGAGGTACCTTCACATTTTCACTCATAACTTTTGAAAAAATTGGCACCCCCGCTTGCGTCTTCGCGTCGTGATCGCCATTTCAACAGACAGACAGACAGATAGACAGACAGACATACGGACAGACAGACGGACATCGCTAAATCGACTTAAAATTGCATAAGGATCACGAATATATATACTTTATGGGGTCTTAAACCTATATTTCGACATATTACAAACGGAATGACAAACTGATATATACCCTCACCATATATGGTGGAGAGTATAAATATTATGTTCTCACTGGAAAAATAATAGTCCAGTATTTTTAATTTGAGTGAAAAATCATTTTTTTTATAAAAACAAAAAATCTTTTATTTTATATGAAGTATAACAGTTTTTTTTTTACTTAAAATCCGAACAACTTACTATGCTTAATGTCTAACAAGTTTTGAAATTGAAATATATATATAGCTGTCAACAAGCTTTTCCACAAAATGAATTAAAAAGAAACTACATTAATATTTTGTTAAAATGCAAATATTAAAATGAATATTTAATATTTTTCCGTTTAGTATTATTGCAATGATTATGGCAATAAAAAAGTTTATGATTGGAAACTCAAAAAAATAAAGGGGATGTAGTGCTAATTTGGTAAAAGTTTTAATTAAATCCAAAAAGTACCTTTAATTTATAAAAATATACATTCTATATAGTGGTTCCTGGTCGAACTTTCTGCCTTAATAGAAAATAATTCAGTTTTATTTTGTTTATATTTTTTGGTAGCAGGAAATTTCAGCTTAAAGTAAGAAATTCTCTAAATTTCTTACTAAACTCTAAAAATTGGTAATTTGGTTTAATAACGGCATGTAAGAGATAAAATATAAACAAAATTAAAAAAAAAAAAACTAATACTGACTCATATTAAAAGAAAAATAAGAAAATTGTATATCAATATTTTTCCATAGTACCCTTCTTACGAGGGCGGATCAATAAGTCCGTGACTTTTCGAACTTTCCTCGAAGTCTTATGAAATGCAACACTGCTCCCATCAAGTACCACCTGTTAATAGAATACTGTCAAATTTTGAGCAAGTTCCTTCATTTACTTTGCGTTTAACAGCTGATCAAAACATACAACCTCGTGGATTTTTTTAAAAATGGAAAAAAGTGAATTTTGTGTGCTCATGAAACATTATTTTTTGCAAAAAAAAGTCAATCAAACCAAGGAAAAGCTTGATAAAGGGAACTCTGCACCATCGATTTCAATGGTAAAAAAGTGGTTTACAAATGACGGTGAACGTTCTAGACGGCCAATTGAGTTCAATACACCCAAAAATGTCGATAAAATCCACGATATGGTGTTGGCTGATCGAAGAGTAAAAGTGCGTGTAAAGTAAAAAGCTGTCTGCAAGATGGCTGCCGCGTTTGCTCTCAATTGCCCATAAACGAAATCGTGTGACGTGTGTAGTCTCAATGGCAAAATTCCATGAATTGGGCTACGAATTGGTACCTCATCGGTCATATTCTAAACCTAAAAAAATGGCTCGGTGAAAAGAGATTTAGCACCAACGATGAAATTATTGATCAAACAAATACCTATTTTATGGACCTCAAAAAATCCTATTTTTTGGAAGGGATTACAAAATTGGAGAAACTTTGGACTAAGGAGATTATGTTGAAAAATATTTTTTTTTGCAAAATAAAAAAAAACTGTGTTTCATGCAAAAAGTAACATACTTATTGATCCGCACTCACACCTAACTTAGCGCCATTTTTAAAATATATTAACCAAAGCTTATTAAGCTACTCTAAATAATTCCTAAATAGAAGTAAAAATATTAAGTACTTTTCTACAAAATTTTTATTTATACCCTCCAACAGGCTGATGAATAAAAATTTTAATTGGCTACCACCAATTGGTATTTTTTCGATTTCATAAGTACTAACAAAAGTTTTTTGTACATTTTCCAATTTTTTATTTCAAAAAATTATAAAATCTGGAAATAATATAAAACCCATGTAAAGAGATACAGTAGTGCTTTTGATAATGATTCAACTGAGTTCTATTTTTGACATCAGCAAAACTTTTCCCTTTAGTATGTACAAACTGCCTTTAAATCAACATATTCACAAAATAGCTTTGATATATCTACCATATAATAGAAATTAAAAGCTTTCATATCGTATAAGATATAATGTACCTATTTATTTTTTACGCACAAAAGTACATTTGAGGTTCTAATTATGGCACAAAATGTACAATAAAATCCCTAAAAACTATTTTTTTTTTAAGAATACAGAATTCTAAAAAAAATATGTCACAATAAGTTATTATTAATAAAAAATTACAAAGAAGAACATTTGAGAATAGATGCAAATAAGTCAAAGGAATACCATAGCGCCTTTAAGACTCTAATAGTACCACAAAAAGTACTGTAGAAGAAACTTTTCCATCCCTGTCCTTCATTGTCTTTTTGTTACAAATAATATAAACAAAATTAAAAGTGAAAACATATTTGGGGTAAAAAGCTTCTTAAAGTGCAAAGAAATATTTTTGTGGTGAAAAATAATTTTGAGGTAAAAATAATTTTAGTGGTGCAAACAAAATTTATTGTGGTGAAAAAATTTCAAACAAAAAAATATTTTATTTCATTTTATAGTGAAAAAAAAATTTTGTGGTAAAAAAAATATTTGAGGTGAAAATAATTTTTTGGTGAAAAAAATTTTGAGGTGAAAAAAAATTTCAAATAAAAATAAAATATTATTCACCACCAGTAAAAAAAAAATAAGAAAATATTTTATTCGTTAGATGCAACTATAAAATTATACTAAAATACACCGCATGGAATATTTACAGGTACCTTCACATATTTATTCAGAACTTTTTAGCTGCTGCTCGGGAGATTGGCCAATAATCTGGATTAAAAATAGCAACCTCAATTGAGTTTTTGCGCCGTGATCACCATATCAACAGGCAGATGATCATACAAGCGCTCATTGTTAGATCGACTAAAAACTGCGAAAGGATCAATAATATATAAATATTCTTTTAGAAAATGTATTTAGAATCTAAAAATATTTCTACTAGAAAAATATCTTAGAATGTAAGTATTTTTTTTTGATGAAAACATCTCAGAATCTAAGAATTTTTTAGAATCTAAGTTTTTCTAAGAATATATGAATTTTTATCTAAGATAAAGTTTGCAGAATCTAAGAATTTTACTTTAATAGCCTTTATCCACTAAGCTATATCTTAAATCTTTCATCAATTTGTAAAGATGTTAACATGTTCCCATAAGAATTATACAGGCCAAAAATTCTACATCCTTCTACATCTACAAAAGATGATCCTTTCTCATTTTGTTCAATCTAACATCTTTCGTTATTAAAAGTGTCATCTCTAAAAAAAATGACAAAAAAGCGATTTTTTATGTGCCATTACTAGCAAACTGGCATTGCAGAAAATAAACAAAAAAAAAAAAATATTCAACATATACTTATGTCTACCAAAAAGTCTTCTTCATCATCATCTTCCAGAATGGCCTGTAATATTTCAATGTACTGCATTAAAATTTGGGTTTGTTCTTGCAAAGCAACAACTACTCCAATGATTAATGTTTTCTCTAAATCCATTTTTTATTTTTAGCAAAAGTTATGCGTCTTTTTATTTATTATTTTGACAGCTGAATAAATAACAGATGAAAGATGTTGCCAATGTAAACACATGTTTCACGTTTTCAACATCTTTCATTCGTTTCACAAAGATGTTGTTCAGTGTAAAAAGCCTGAGAGAAAACTCCACTGAATCTAAAAATGTGTCTAACAGAAAAATGTCTAAAAATCTTGTATTTGGCATAAGAAATCTTTATCTACAAATCAACTCTTGTATTACACAGGCTTTTATCTTGTAAAAAAATATTTTATTTATATTCCTAGTACTTTTTCCACAAGAAAGTCGTTACTTTACAAGAAATGATTTAAAAAACATATATTTTTTTTTAAATGTATTATTGTTTTTATTGAAAATTAAGAAAATAAAAAATCTTTGTATAGAATCTTTTTGACAATTAATTTTTTTCCACAATGAATTGATAAGTATAAATTATAATGTTATATGTATAAGGCATTCTAGAACATAAAACCTCCCAGGTAAAAATTATCATATATTATCATTTCTACATAGGTAACTTAACTGATACAATTTTGTTTTTATTGAAACAACAGTATTGACAGTATTATGACTGCAAACGTCAAAGTCATGTTTTATTTTATTTATAATTATTCAATGATTGTTGACGGCATTTACTAGTTCAATAATTATAATATTTTAAAATTCTTTTTTAAAAACCACTGAAATTTTTGTAAAACAAATACTGGCAAAAGACATTTTGTAAACGCTGGAAAAGCTTGCCAAATATGTGTTCTGCCAGTAATTAATATGTAATTTTACAGGATGTTCTGGTTGTACAAATGGAATAACAACACGCAGAGAAAAAACATGGTAGGGACAATCATATTCGAAGAGCATCATATATTTTTGTGTTTATGATTGTGCCAACCATAGTCGTACTATAATATGGTTATCATATTATGATAATAAAATAACCATAATTTTCCATAATATGGTCCCTACAGTTATATTATGATTCAAAAATTTCCATATTATCATTTTAATAAACATATTATGATTTTGAATTTATCCTAATATCCTTCTTATTATATTACGATTGTTAATATACATACTATGACTAATATCATGTTATGGCACATTAATAAGCATATTATGATTCTCATATATATATATATATTATAAATATAAAATCCCACCATTTAACAATATATTATTGTTTTTTTTTAAGACATTTTGTAGTAAAAACAAACTGACTGAACTGATAAAGTTTTAGTTTTTATGAAAACAAGACAATATTATGACTGTAAATTTCAAAGTCATGTTTTATTTAAAGTATAATTATTTATTGATTGTTACCAGCATTTTATGGTTGCATAATTATCTTATTTTTTTATTGTCAGAGTTTTTGTTACCACAATATGGTTACAGCCAATCATGTTATGAAATAGAAGGTTTCAATCATAAAATAGTAAAATATTTACTATAATAATGATGGTAGCGACCATGTTGATGGTTAGAAAACCAATAACATGGTTGTGACAACCATACTAGATTGCAGCAAGCACAATATATTAGCAGTGATCATGTCGCAACCATGTTTTTTCTCTGCGTGAAACTGATATATATCCTCATCATATATGGAGGAGGGATATAAAAACCGACTTCCCACTTTATCCCACTTCCCAGATAATACCATGTTCCCCTATATATTTTAAAAGATTAACTGAAAAATGTATTGGCATCGGCAAAATTTAAAATACTTAAAGATTGTTTAAGTGTATTTTGTGGTGTAAATAAAAATATTATAAACATGCATAAGAAATAAATATCTGTATATTGTATTTTACAATAAAGTTTCTCATTGTAATAAATTTTCAATCATTTTGAATGAAATATTTTGGTTTAAATTAAATATTTATTTTTTATTCGAAATATAGTTATTTATTATCTTTGAGATAAATTTAAAGATATGCATATTCAATTCTTTAATATTATAAATATTATTTTGAATTTTTAAAAATCTTCATGAAGTTTATTTGAAATTTTGAATTTTTCTTTTATAAAATTTTAGGAATTGCGTGCATTTTGTTATTGTAATAAAAACAATTAATTGTTCCAGAGGAAATATTCCTTTCTCTTAATAAAAACAGCCGCTAAATATGTAGACGTCCAATTTATTTAAATTTCAATTTTTTTATTTTTTTTTTATGAAATATTGAAAAAATATAATATTTTTAATTGTTTAAAGTCGCTCTAAATTAAAATATGTTAACCTTGGCAATTATAACAGATTTTGAACTAATTCCAGTTTTTCTTAGTATATTTATTGAGATTAGTAATTTGATGGTATTGAATATCTGCTAACAATTAACGCTAATCTTATAATAATTTTAAATTTCAACATTTATGTAATCTATTTGTGCTCCTCCAATTACTGTGTACTTGTTAATGATCACACTGGTAATTAAAACTGGTATTAAAAGTTAGTTTTGATATGTTGTTTTACTAATAACTACTAATTTGATTCTATTTTATACTTTAAAAAATTATTGTTTACATTAAGAGATAAAATTTTAATTGTATTATGATTAATACCAACTTAAATGTTATTTTCTTAATTAGTCTATACAAAAATCAACTTTTTTTGTAAATACCTGTTAAAAGTATTTTATTTTGAAGTCAAACAAGTTCCATCAACTTATATTTCCTTGGCATAGGAAAAAGTTGTTTATGGTTCAATTTTGCGGAAATGTACTCTAATTCTTTTTTTTTATTACTTTACAGATTTAAATTCTAAATAAAATTATTATTCATTTGAGTAAAATCATGACCTGAAATTTCTAAAAAAAAATCTAAAATTTAGGTAAAATCGGTTTATATTTAGGTGAAGTGCCTATAACAGGTCAATTGAGAAGTCCCTGGCCTGACACATAGATGGCGCTACTAGATTTAAATCGATATGATTTAGTTAGCCCTAACCTTCAAAAGACACGTGTATAAATTTGACAGCTTTCGGATCATTAGTTTGTGAATTATAGCATTTTGAATGCAGCAAATTTTGTTGTTGTAAAAAAAAAGGATTAAAAGGAATTTTGCGTGTTGATAAAATATTGCTTTTTGAAGGGAAAAAATACAGTTGAAGCAAAAACTTGGCTTGATGACGAGTTTCCGGACACTGCCCCAGCAAAATCAACAATCAAGGATTGGTATGCTAAGTTTAGACGTGGTGAAAAGAGGTTGTTACGGACGAAAACAACAAAAAAATCCACAAAATGATTTCGAATGTCCGTAAATTGAAATTGAATGAAATGAAAGGTACTCTAAAGATATCAAGTGAACGTGTACATCATATCATTCACGAATATTTGGGTATGAGATAGCTCTGTGCAAAGTGAGTGCCGCGCGAGTTCACTTTCGACCAAAAACAAGTCAGTGAAAACGAAGGCGAAAATCCATGAATTGGGCTTCGAATTGCTTTCGCATCCATCGTATTCTCCAGATCTGGCCCCCAGCGACTATTTCCTGTTATCAGATCTTTAAAGAATGCTCGCTGTGAAGAAATTTTCGTCGAATGAAGAGGTGATCGCCGAAACTGAGGACTATTTTGAAGCAAAGGACAAATCGTACTACAAAAATGGTATCGAAAAGTTGGAGGGTCGCTATAGTCAGTGTATCACCCCTGATGGGAACTATGTTAAATAAAAAAAAAAACGAATTTTGCCAAAAAAATGTGTTTTAGTATGGTAGGCCCGGGAATTTTCAATTGACCTATTATAAAGCCTTCAAAAATGGCTTGCTTGCACACTTCAGGTCGAAAAATTTAAAAGATATTGCATTTCATTTCAAAACTGGTCTACTTACTTTTCATTGAAATCCAATGGTTTTTCTTATATATTTTTAAATCTTCTTTAAACAACTGACACATCAGTAAAAAAAAAACAAATGATTAATCGGATAAAAATTAATGTTAAAATTTTACCTACCAATTCCGTAAAAAATAACTGATTATTAATTTATTTGAAATTGTTTACGGTTTTTGTATTTTTGTATGGTTTTTAATCTACAAAATGTATACTCACACAGTCTATAGATACATTTTGTGTGAATAAATCATATGTGTGTGTTTATGAAGTTCTTGTTATTCGTATTGAAATAATTTTGTATATAAAGAATAATTTAAATAAAAAACAAATTGGATTTTTTGATTTTTTTTTTTTAAAGACAACAAACAAAATTTATGTTTGTAATAACTGTAACGGAAAAAAATAAACCACAAATTTACGTTTTGTGGGTAAATATTTATAAAATTTCAAACAAATGAAACTGAAAAAAATCGGCAAATGATAAAAAAATCATTCAAACATATGTATAAAAAAGTTTAAATAAATATTTCTTTGAAAAATAAAAGTATGTTCCTTTATTTTTAAATGGAACTGAAAACTACATAATATTATGAGTGTAGGAATAACCGACTTTAACTTTTTATTTTTGTACCCTGCACATACGTGCTGAGGGAAAACTGACGTAATTCCGTTTGTAACAAATCGAAATTAAGTATATGTGCATAGGAAGCATACATTTAAATAATTCTTTGCTTAATTCTAAGCCGATCTCGACATGTCCGATAAAATGACGATAATGGGACAAAGAAGCAAGCGAGCACGCAGAGAAAAAACATGGTCGAAAAGCATTATATTAGTATCATTTATCTAAGAAATAGTTTGTACTAGCTTAAGGAAAAGACCATAGAATCTAAAAATATATAAGAAAAATTTATAAAAATCTTGCGTTCTACAGACTTTTTCTTTTTATTTTATTAACATTCTGACTACATAAATACATATTTTAAAAAAAAATGTTATTATTGTTTTTATTGAAATATATAAAATATTTATATAGAATCTTTATAGTGTAAATAATAATGTTATATGTATAAGGCATTTTAGAAAATAAACCCCCCAGGTGAAAATTATATTATATATTATCATTTCTACATAGGTGACTAAACTGATACAAGACAATATTATCACTTTAAATGTTAAAGTCATGTTTTTTTTTTAATGTATAACTATTCATTGATTGTTGTCGGCATTTATAGTTAAATAATTATAATATTTTTTCCATAGTCAGATTTTTTGTTACCACAGTATGGTTAGAGCCAATCATTTTTTAAAATAGTAATTGAAATAATAAAATATTTACTATAATAATTATGGTAGCGACCATATTGATGGTGACAACCTATTTATAAAACAATAACTTGGTTGTGACAAACATACACGAGTGCAGCAAGCATAATATAGTAGCAGAAATCATGTTGCAATCATGTTTATTCTCTGCGTGAGGTTGCTAATTTTTACTCAATTTTTTTTTAATTCTCCCGAGCGGTGAGTAAAATCTGGCTAGAGGTAAAGAAGTTGATTGAATATGTAAAGTATCTCTTTCTTTTCCATACAAATTTTTTAATTTTAGTTTCTTAGCGTCTGTTGAATAAACTTTTTGTAATATTTTTTTTTTACCAGAGACTCAGAGATGAATAAAATATAATATTGACCTGAAAAATAAATTTTCACCTCCAAAAATTTTGTTCACCATACAAATCATTTTTCACCTCAAACAATTTGTTCTGCACTGAAATTGTTTTTACTACAAAACTTGTTTTTCACCTTGACAATGATTTCGCCATTTAATTATTTTTAATTTATCTGCAATAAAACTTCTGTGCAGGGTATATAAAACATATTCTGTAATGCTGAATTTAATATTTATGATTATTTTTTTTATTAATAAGTAATAACTAGAAAAATGTGTCGCTACATAAAAACTGTTATACATTGTGCGGGAAAAAATTGTAGAGTTGAAAAAAAAAAAACAAAAATAAACTCTAAATACATTAAAAAAAAATTTTAGAGTTTAAAATTTTAGAGTTTAAAATTCTAAAAAAACTCTTAGCGGGAAGTACGTGAATAGTTCTTTATATAAAACGGTGTGCCTTAAAATATAAATTTTAATATTTATTTTAAGACCCAGCAAAACTTTGCGAATGGGTGCATTACCTTGTAATGATAGTTCGTTACCTTTTTCATTATTTGCAAGCATAAGGTAATAAGTTACTGATTATTGATTACGTAATATGTGATTTATAAATGTAAAGTAATAATTTAAATATTTTTGAAAATCTATTTTTAGATACATTATTTTGTGTTTTTTTTTTGTAAGCAAAAGGGTAATGTATGTTTGTTTTGATAACACTAGCGAAAAAACGAAGCGCAACAATTCATTTAAGTTTAAAGCAATCAAATATTATATGCGTCGATAGCTCAGTGAGTAGAGTTCTTGGCTGGCAACCAGATTTCCCTTGTTTGATTCCCATCTTGACCACATTATTTTTAATTACAAATAATTTAATTAAAATATTTGTAATAATTTTTTTTTTTTTAAATGCACTTTTTTAAAAATCTATTTTTAGACATCCCATGTAAAAATCGAAATATATATGAAGATACATGATCATACATGGGCATACATGGTCATATACGTCCATACATGATCTCATATATGACCATATATCTTCGGATCCGAAATTTGAGGGTATATGGTGATATATGTGCATATATTATCATACATGCTCATATATTATTCATGTATGCTCGTATATGATCATATACGTCCATATACCCTCAAATTTCAGATCCGAAGATATATGATCATATATGAGATCATGTATGGTCATATATTGAACAATGTATGGACGTATATGATCATGTGTGCCCATGTATGATCATATACAGGCCCATGTATGATCATGTATGCTCATATATATATCGATTTTTACATGGGATATTAATTTTTCCATTCTCGCAACCATGTAAGTAACCCCTTACATTATCACTTCTAAAGTAATGGGTATATACATTACTTTGAGGCTCATCGTTTGTAAAATTCATCAATGAAGTAAGGTGTAAAGTAATCCATCGGCCCTTATGGCTATACATTACTTTACCCATTATTTGGTAATGTGTGGTTTTGCTGGAGATAAGTTATAATAAATTGTATTTGTTAAAAGCTATCAACATTTTGGGTTTCACAAAACGATCATCAGTGGAATTTGAACATTATTATTTCGCTTTTAATATAAAAGAGCTTCTAATATAAAACTATTTTATAAAATAAAATGTTCCCATAATTTGTAAAAGTGTGTTGTAAATTTAACAAATATTTATTTATATTTTAAATCAAGAAATATGGAAATATATATGAGAAATTTTTTACTTTTTTCATTTTATATCACAAGCAGCATTGTATGATAGCTTTTGTATTAAGAGGAATGTGTGCTTTTGTGTGAGTTTTAAAAATATCACAATATTTGTAAATGTTACAAAACGCCCTCGAATGGGCAGGTTGTCAGTAGCAACTTGCCACTTATTGTAACATATAGTAAATGCAACACTGAATTAAAAATACATTTTTCACTTTTAATTTGTATATATATTTATGAAAACAGGTATAATTGTTGTCGTTGAATAATTGCAAAATACTCCATGCAGAGATGCAGGTCAAGTTCATTAGTAAATATAATTTTTGTTGCAAGCAAACTAAATAATCAGAAAAAAAAAACGTTTATACAAGTATTGTGGTCAATAATCATTGATCATCAATTTTGCTTTGTGCTATTTGTAATGCTCATTTGTCAATGCAAATCAAATGTAAAAAATTATTAACATGTTTGAAATCGTATTTTAAAAATTAAATGCAATTATATTTTAAATAAATGACTGATTGACTAACTACAAAAAAAAAAAAAATACACACTTAAATAGTAAATGCAGCAACATTTTAAAATCAACACAATTTAGATGTATGTATTTGTGCATATAATTAATGTCTTTTTTTTTGTGACCAGATGTAGTTTTTGTTTGCATATAGAGAAGGGTGGTGATTAAAAGTGATTTTTTTTTTAAATTAACAAAATAATTGCAAGTTTTAATTTATAGTTGCAGTTATTGAATTTAGAGCTTTAACAATATAAGTACTACATGTGTATCAATATGCAACTAGTAGTTAGAGAACATTTTGTTGTTAAATATTTAAATTTTGAATGTTCAATTTGATGCCTGACAGCCAGCCAGCCAGCCAGCTAACCAACAAACCAAACTTGCCTAATTGCTGGCCTGTCTTTTGGTTGCCAACTAGGTTTATTGATAGTATTATGTATACGTACTATATAATAAATTGTGTGTTTATGTTTGACCACTTGTTTTGACAACACTAATTTACAGATATTTCAGGGCAGTAAATTCAAATATTGTTTAGTAGACCAGCAACTAAACTTGAAATTTGCAAGCAAATAAAAAAAATATATATATAAATATATGGGGCAAGGGGAGACCTACTTTATAATATATTATTTGAAAAGCCATCGATTCCGTTGTAAATTATTTATAGCCATACTTTGTGGTCATTTAATATGAACCTGATGTTAGTTTTATGAAATTGGTAAATGGTGGATTCAATAATGCGCCCGATTTTTTAAAAAAAGATCGGATATAATTGAGAATTTCTGCAAGTTATTAAACGAGAATCTGGCATTAGGTTTTTGAAACCTTAAATGTCGATTCCAATAAATACGATGATTTTTCTACTAAGTCATAGGTTTTTATTAAAATTATTAATCTGCTGGAATTTAATACGAATTTCACATAAAATTTTCAAAATGGCAGACTTTAAGGTTTTTTCAAAAATTTAAATATAAATTCATATTAAACGATTTCAAACATATCTGAAGGTCAATTCTCGTTCTGTGATAATGTGAAGTGAAAAAAAAACTTTTCATTTTCGTTTTCATAAGCACATTTCACTCGAACTTTTCACAAATACATAAATTGTGATTCTCGTATGTATTATGAAAAAAATGTTTCATTCGCACTGTACCCATGAAAATTTTGTAACTGTGTTATCCAAAATTTAAAGCAAATGTCAAAACAGAAAAAAACGTATACAAAAGTGAATTAAGTTCGTAAAATTTATTTTAAATAATTATATAAAAATATCTGGATTAATTGTATTATTGGATATTACTCAAAGAATTCCAGATGAACAAAGGTAAGACAATGATGTTACAAGCATTTCATTGCAGTAAAAAATTTAATAATTTATAGAAATTGTTTGAGAGTGCTGAGACGCATACTTCGTGCTGACCACAATCCATTCGAGATGACAACCGACAAGCACTTCATGGATTTATATCGGCTTACTTTAAGTGAACTATATTTGGTGCGCGTATAAAGTCTAATATTACTTAAAGAAAAAAAATTTCATAAAGAATATAAATAAACTATAAATAAATATGCCATACTTTTGCCATTTTTCACTGTCCTTTTGGGTCCCACTAAAACTGTTAAGGCACACCGCTAATTCTTTACACTTTTCGTCTCTAAACTTGGCACCATTTGCAGTTACAAATCTGTAAATATGGGATTAATAAAAGTGTGATTGTGGTTATTAAGCTACTTACTTATGGTTTGTAATGTCCACATGCTTTTCTTAATAATTAGTTAAATACTCCTTTTGGCTTTCGCTGGCACGCTTTCCTCTTACAATCTTCTCCATGTTTATTTTACTTATAAATAATCTGTGTAAACAATTTTTTCATATGAAAATATTTTGACAGTTGTTTGCACTGTTACACAAAACAAGAATCGCCAGTGCTGTGCAATCGTGAAAAAATCTTGTTTCGTTCCACTTTTTTTTTCATATGAAAACGTTTTGATATTTCTTTACATTTTTTCACAGAACGCGAATCAAATATACTATGAAAACGTGAAAAAACTTTTCATTTCACCATTTCAAAGAACGAGAATTGACCCTCTGGTCTCCTTTTTAGAAATCATCCTGATCTGCCAATTTATATTTTATAAGACTGATATTAGATTCCTATTGAGCAACCCCCCAAATATTTTGATAAATAATTTACCACGAAATTGATCACCTATCATATTGAATTTGCCATTTTGAATTTTGTTATAAAATAATTCACTTTTTGAAAAATTATTCGCCATTTTGAAAAACTTAACTAGTTTAGCGATACAGAAAAACATTTTTAAGCAAATTCCGCAACTTTTCAAAACTATGCATCATATTGGAACTGCTTTTTGAATTTTTAAAATCTAATGCCAAAGTCGAATTCAGCGACTCTAAAAATTTTTTTATGGAATTTACACTATACCCGAAATGGCTTCTAAACCGGATGTTTGGCGAAAATCAGTTTCATAACTAGAAAAATCTAGTTTCATAATTATGTTTGCACAGCATTCAGCAATTGTATGTATAAAAATATTGTAAAAACTTGGCATCACCTTGTGAAAAAAAAAGAAAATATATATGAACAAATAAGAAATTTTTATTATTTTAGGAAGCCTCTATATTGGTCACCCCATCACTACCTCCTTGTTTAGTATTCTGTAACTTAGTGTAATATGTTAAGTTTATAAAATAATTTGAATGGAACAAGCAACACTTTCTGAATGCACAATTTATTAAATCAATAAAAATATTTTGTTAGATGAGTGCAAATAAGTAGCATCGCTGTTGATAAATTTATGTGTTGAAACAGTAAGTAAAATATTTTAGTTTTCTTTTTAACAATAGTGACAACAAAATTTCTTGCCAACTGAATATTTTGGTCGTAGTAACCGAATTATTTAGAAATGTATTTCTGATAAAATTAATACATTTGGATCCAACCGAAATTCTGTTGCATTAACCGAATTTCGTTCGTGAGAAAAAAATATATCGGTGGTTCCAATCAAACCATTCGGTTGTCACAATGAATCTGTTTACTCTGTGTAAGCAAAGTGATTTGCTATTTTTCGCACCGCAACTGTATATTTCATATACTTATAATGTAATATTTTATAAATAGTAGTCTGCTGTATTCTTAGTCTGTGATGATAGTTTTGAGATAAATATTTACATATGTACACAAAATTTATTGATATTTTGGCATTTTCAATTTGTTTGAATATTTACATTTTGGTATTTATTTTAATCACAACCCACCCCACATGTAATTGCATGGGAGAGGGCATCAAATTTTATATACAAAGGTCCAATAATTAAATCTCCCGTTAACAAACAGTTAGTTATATTCAAGTTTTAACTGCAATAAATATTTTGCACCAAAATAACAGATTCATGCTGGCAATCAAATTTGTTGCCAAATGCTTTAATTAATTGTGGTAACCGATTTTTTTTTTGCTATGACTTAGAAAATCAATTGAATATTGTGAGTGTGGTTAAAGAATATTTGTTGTCTAAAGAAAAAATCGGTAGTTTTAATTGAAAATTTTGTCGCTGCAACCAAACCATTCTACATTTAGAAAAAAAGGTTAGTAGAAACATTTCTAACGATTTTCAATCCCACTTTACTATTTTTGTACTGATTTTTAGTAAAAAAATTATTACTTAACAAATCTTGTTGCTATTTACAGAGTTTTTGAAAACTGATTTGCTAAAATTAGCAAAAAAATTTACTAATTTTAAAAACTTAAATTGCCCTAAAATGTAACATGGATTAAAAATGGTATCGGAAGTGAATATAGCGACTCATGTTTGAAAATAGGACATCCACTTAAAATAGCACTAAAAAGTTTTTTAGTTCTAAAAATCAGCCCTAAAAACAATTAAAATTTGACCTTAAAATTAAAAAAAAAAATAACTAAAATATTTTTCAAAACAGAAACTACCAAATAAAACAAATTAATTCGTTTATGTTTTAACAATTTTTAAAATTTTTAAGCCTTTGATTTTGTTTTTAATTTTGTATAAAATATTTTTTGAAAAAAATAAAAAAAACTTGATGCTCGATTCAAAAAAATAAATTTAAAATTTTGTACTAATATTTTGTAATTTTAGCAAACAGATTTTAAATTCCACTTTACAAAAAGTATACTAAAATTCAGTAACGGCTACTAATTTTCTACTGATTTCATTGTACTACACGTCAGCAGACATGTGTTGCTGAGATTAGCAAAAAAAAACCGCTGAGCTCAAATTAGCACAATTTCCCGTAATAACAGCAAGATTTGCAGTTGCCATTACAGACTTTTTTTGGTGAGTGTATTGGCCGAAAATTCGGCCTTCTCACACTCGATGTAATTAAACTAAGGACGGTATAAAACTTGCTACCTCGATGCCACTTAGCCGTGACTCTAAAACTTTTAGCCCACACCATAAGAATTTCATTCCCATTTAGCTGCTGACAAAACATTGTGAAAATGAGCCTTAATAATATTTCCGTGGTATAATTTTAATCAAATAAATCCAAAACAAACCAAATATTATTTAAAAATAAATAAATAAATTAATAATCAATTATAGTCATTGCGTATGCATAAATTGTTTGCTTTAAAGCCCAATACTTTGATATAGGTAGTTTTAAATATCAGAATATGTTAAAAGAAAAAAAATTATATTTTTTTTGTTAAATTTTGCTCTTTAAATAAATTTGTTTAAATTTTTTGTAGGCAATGTTTAAATATTTAAATTTAGATTTCCAGCTGAAAAGAAAGAATTCCAATACAGGGCATTTTTCGCCTTTAAAAGTATGGTTATTATACCCTCCACCATAAATGGTGAGGGCATATGTATATCAGTATATCATACCGTTTGTAACATGTCGAAATATAGGTCTAAGATCCCATAAAGTACACTCTCAGATAATATTGGTTGCAATTCGATCAAAACCATTAACATTTATTTGTAAGGATTTTATTTGGAATAATCCTATTATTATACCAAAAATATGGCTTTGGGAATTAAAAAGAGGGAAAAAGAACCACAAAAGGATACAATTAGCCAATTTTTGGTAATTCCAATCAACGAATAAAATTCGTTAAGAAATTTGATACAGTAGAAGAAACCCTTTATTTAGTCGATATACGAAAGTAATAACTACAAATTGGTTATACTGATCAAGTATAAAGATAGTTGGCGTAACCACCTGATTTCGCTCGGCAACAAATTCTGTGGCCACAACTGATACTGTTTTGAGGGTATATATATATTTTAAGTCGATTTAGCGATCACAGCGAGAAGATGCAGGCATTTGGAAGCAGTTTGGTTTTGAAAATAAGTAAAATCTGTCCAGCGGTTAAAAAGTTATAAGTAAAAATGTGAAGGTACCTTTAAAATTTCCACACCTTGTAGCAACTGGCAAGTAAAATATTTTCTTTTGTTTTTAACCAGTTCCTTTGTAACTTAATAATATATTATATTCATCTCAAGTACTTTTCAACTCAAAAAATTTTTTCACCACCGAAATTTTTTTTCCCACTAAAAAACAATTATTTTTACCTAAAAAATTTTTTTTTCACCTCAAAATTTTCACCACAAAAAATTTTTTCACTTCCATAATTTCACTTTTTTATATTATTTGTATCAAAAACAGTGAAAAAATTTGTTTTAACAGAAAGGCTTAAATTTTTTACTTGTTTTTATCATGATTTAATTAGAAAAAGTGAATAAACCAATTCTGCAGGGAACAAAATTTTTAAGATTTACATAAGAGTGTTTTTTTTTTGTCTTTGCTTTCATTATGATAACGCACCCTTTCACATAGTTTATCAAACAATCGATATTTTGCACACTAAATTCTGTAATCGTGTTACACTAGTTTACAGCCAAAATGCGAGAAGCATGCCACTATTTTTTTTGTAAAGCCGAAAATCGCATTAAAATTTTTTTTCTGGCCTAGTTTTAAAATTTTTTTAAATTTTTTATTTTTTTATTTAAATTTATTGGTGAATTTGCCATTTTGACTATATCTCGAGTTTGGCTTAAAATGTTTTTATCAGTCAAATTGCAAATGAAAAACCAGTTAAGGCACGATATGTTTTGTGAGTATAGTTTTTAAATCGGTTAAATAGTCAAAATTTCGCGAAAAAATACATTTTTTTTATTAAAACAAAAATTTTGAAATTTAAAAAAAACAAGTAAGAGTGGCTAAATTCGGCTATGCCGAATCTTATATACCCTTCACCATGGTTGCGAAAATAGTGAAGTTTATATATGGAATGGACAGATTTATATACGGACATCTTTAAGTAGAAATTTACCATTTAGTTTAGTGATAAAACTTGGACTCTGAAAGATTTATGGTTCCCGAAAATAGGTATTAATAAAAATGTATGTTTTGGTCATAACTGCTTTCAGCAAATATGTTCTACTTAAGATTTTCGATCTTTGGATATATAAGACGTATCCATAGGTCATATTACAGCTCTAAAATTTTAGTTTTTATAAAATTTTGATGTTTTTAGCCCATTTATGGAGTATTTAATTACGGTCTTACCGTTCTTAAGATATAAATTAATCTATTTTGTGCCACGCCCAATTCAAGGATCCCGCACACATTCGGTCAGATGTTGTGTATTGATAACCAAGATGCTTGCACCTTATTTGGAAACTTTTCCTCTTTCCATTTTCCAATTATACAGAAAAGCTGACCAACATCGTTATGACGCATTTGTTTTGTTAAATAAAAAAATAACAAAAAGTCTTAAGAAAATAAAAAAAAAATGTTAAAAAAATATAAAAATAAAAAACGTTGAATAGACGGGGCTCGATCGCGCGACTAAACGAAAAAAAGTATTTGTGACAAAGCGCTTAGACCACTGAGCCATTGAAGGACATAAGCAAACGTCGTTAATAGAAGTAAATAAAGAGTTTTCGTTTAAAACAGATTTGTTTGGGTTTTATTTAAATGACAAACCTTTGTATGGATTTGTTGTTTGTGGGTAAAAGGCGAGGAGGTGAAAGACAAAAAGTTCAACAAATAAAATAAAAACAACAAGAATCACGATCATAATGCTAATCAGTGTTGTCATATTTTTTTTTCAAAAATCTTTTTAGTTCTAAAAAAAGCTTTTTTCGACCAAAAAAATTTTTTTTTTTACATATCGTTAAAAGAAATCACTAGAACTGCATGTGTTTTATTTCTACAAATATGTTTGATTTAGCTGGCAAACTTGCATTTGGGATTTTATTTCGCTTTTTTGTTACAAAATATTTTTAATTTATTTAGCTTAATTTTAAAATTTTGAAGGAAAATAGTCTATAAATTTTTTTATAAATTATTAAAATAAAAAAAATGTACAAAAAAAAAGTTGAATTGTGTCTTCAGTAGGATTCGAACTCGCGTTCCTAAAGAAAAAAATATTTGTGACATAGCGTTTAGACAACTCAGCTATGAAGGCTATATGGAATTATCGTTTATAGTGTTAAATGAACAGTTTTCGTTCAATAGGGATTGTTTGGTTTTTATTTAAATAAGAAATCTTTGTATGTGTTTGTTGTTTGTGTATAAAAGGTGAAGAGGTGAAAGAAAAGAAGTTCAGCAAATCGTTAAAAGAAATCACTAGAACTGCATGTGTTTTATTTCTACAAATATGTTTGATTTAGCTGGCAAACTTGCATTTGGGATTTTATTTCGCTTTTTTGTTACAAAATATTTTTAATTTATTTAGCTTAATTTTAAAATTTTGAAGGAAAATAGTCTATAAATTTTTTTATAAATTATTAAAATAAAAAAAATGTACAAAAAAAAAGTTGAATTGTGTCTTCAGTAGGATTCGAACTCGCGTTCCTAAAGAAAAAAATATTTGTGACATAGCGTTTAGACAACTCAGCTATGAAGGCTATATGGAATTATCGTTTATAGTGTTAAATGAACAGTTTTCGTTCAATAGGGATTGTTTGGTTTTTATTTAAATAAGAAATCTTTGTATGTGTTTGTTGTTTGTGTATAAAAGGTGAAGAGGTGAAAGAAAAGAAGTTCAGCAAATCGTTAAAAGAAATCACTAGAACTGCATGTGTTTTATTTCTACAAAAAAGTTTGATTTGGCTGGCAAACTTGCATTTGGGATTTTATTTCGCTTTTTTATTACAAAATATTTTTAATTTATTTAGCTTAATTTTAAAAATTTGAAGGAAAATAGTTTATAATTTTTTTTTTATAAATTATTATAAGTTATGACCTGAAATAGTTGCACTTAAAGGGAAATTATGTATAAAATTTTCTTAATATATGAGAATCATCGTTTATAGAGTTAAATAAACAGTTTTCGTTCAATAGGGATTTGTTTGGTTTTTATTTAAATTAGAAATCTTTGTATGTGTTTGTTGTGTGTGTATAAAAGGTGAAGAGGTGAAAGAAAAGAAATTGATGTGTTTGTTATGCGTCATACTCAACATACATATAACAAGTAAGAGCGGCTAAATTCGGCTATGCCGAATCTTATATACCCTTCACCATGGTTGGGAAAAAACTGAAGTTTATATATGGACATATATGAAATGGACAGATTTATATACGGACGCCTTTAAGAGGAAATTAACCATTTAGTTTGGAGATAAAACTTGGACTCGGGAAGATTTATGGTTCCAGAAAATATGTATTTTAAAAAAATGTATGTTTTGGGCATAACTTTTTTGTATCTGAACCGATATTTCCGAGTTTTTCAGCAAATATGTTATACTAAAGATTTTCGATCTTTTGCTATATAAGACGTATCCATAGGTCATAATACAGCTCTAGAATAGTGTTTGTTGTTTGTGTATAAAAGGTTAAGAGGTGAAAGAAAAGAATTTCAACAAATCGTTAAAAGAAATCACTACAACTGCATGTGTTTTATTTCTACAAAATAGTTTGATTTAGCTGGCAAATTTGCATTTAGGATTTTATTTCGCTTTTTTATTAGAAATATTTGTAATTTCTTTAGCTTAATTTTAAAAATTTGAAGGAAAATTGTTTATAATTTTTTTTATAAATTATTATAAGTTATGACCTAAAATAGTTGCCCTCAAAGGTAAATTATGTATAAAATTTTCTTAATATGTGAGAAATAAAATGGTTTAAAAATGTTTTTATAAATTCTTTTAAATCGGAGCAAAAAATAGAAATAAAACCGTTTGTATTTTGTTTGTATCAGAGGGTTTTTATACAAATTTTGATGTTTTTAGCCTATTTATGGATTATTTAATTATTAATATAAAATTTTATTTAAATTAATTATTAAATGTAAAAAAAAAAACAAAAAATAAAAAATAAACAAAAAAAAAAATCTTAACGAACCCGCGACCCTTCCACCTGTGGTGAAAGGTATAAAAACGTTTGTATTTTGTTTGTATCAGAGGGTTTTTATAAAAATGTTGATGTTTTTAGCCTATTTATGGATTATTTAATTATTAATATAAAATTTTATATAAATTAATTATTAAATGTTAAAAAAAACCAAAAATAAGCAAAAAAAAAAGTCTTAAGAAAATAATAAAAAAAAAAATGTAAAAAAAAAGTGAATTGACCTCACCGAGATTTGAACCTCGAACCCCACGGCCTTAGAGAAAAAAAAAAGTATTTGTGACACAGCGTCTAGACAACTGAGCTATTGAAGCTCACACAAAATCATCGTCAATAGAGGTACATATATAAAAGTCTTCGTTCATTAGAGATTTGTTTAGTTTTTATTTAAATGACAAATCTTTATATGTGTGTTGTTTGTGTATAAAAGGTGGAGATGAAAGAAATGAATTTTAATTATTTATATAAAATTTTATATAAATTAATTATTAAATGTTAAAAAAAAAAACAAAAATAAGCAAAAAAAAAAAAAGTCTTAAGAAAATAATAAAAAAAATGTACAAAAAAAAAAGTGAATTGACCTCACCGAGATTTGAAACTCGAACCCCACGGCCTTAGAGAAAAAAAAAAAGTATTTGTGACACAGCGTCTAGACAACTGAGCTATTGAAGCTCACACAAAATCATCGTCAATAGAGGTACATATATAAAAGTCTTCGTTAGTTAGAGATTTGTTTGGTTTTTATTTAAATGACAAATCTTTGTATGTGTGTTGTTTGTGTATTGAATTTTAACACATGGATGTGTTGTTATGCTCAAAATTCTACATACATATTAAACAAAGGGATTTTACTGGAAAAATTAGAGGTAGTCCTGGTTTTTTGCTAATATCTCAGCCATTTATTAACCGATCTGTCTGATTTTTAATAGCAAACAGAAATGGATCACATGTAACAGAAATAAAAAAGAATCAAGTCCTCATCATGTCTGGGTTCTTCGGAAAACCCATTTCAACACACAGACGGACAGACGGACAGACGGACAGACGGACAGACGGACAGACGGACATCGTTAAATCAACTTCGCTCTTCATAAGGACCCAGAATATATATACTTTATAGGGTCTAAGATCAATATTGTAGAAATTACAAACGGAATGACAAACTTATATATACCCTTCCACCTATGGTGAAGGGTATAAAAACAAAGGAATTTTACGGAAAAAATTAGAGGTAGTCCTGGTTTTTTGCTAATATCTCAGCCATTTATCAACCGATCTGGCTGATTTTTAATAGCAAGTAGAAATGGATCACATTTAACAGAAATATATAACAATAAAGTCCTCATCATGTCTGGGGTCTTCAGAAAACCCATTTCAACACACAGACGGACAGACGGAGAGACGGAGAGACGGACAGACTGACAGACGGACATCGTTAAATCAACTTCGCTCTTCATAAGGACCCAAAATCTATACTTCATAGGGTCTAAGATCAATATTGTAGAAATTACAAACGGAATGACAAACTTATATATACCCTTCCACCTGTGGTGCAGGGTATAATAATAAAGATATTCGTCTTTCATGGTAAAATATGAAAAAAATTTTTTCTTAAATGTTTTACTTCTACAAAGAAAATAAGCCATTTTAAAAGAAAATCTATGGATAAATACCAAAGTTATGATCATTTATGTAAAGGTTCCCCAATTTAAAATTTTTCTGTTTTTTATTTTATATTACTATTTTTTACAGAATTACTGCACAAAAATCATTTTTTTTAAAGAAAACTCAAATTGGACAGTTAAAAAATCTATTTTGGGAGGAAAAATTGTGAAGTGCAAGTGCCAAAAACTCAATACACTCATACTTTTTTACTACCACACTCACACTTATGCTACTTGCCACTCAGCTTGCAATGAAATATTGATGCAAGTGAATTTTTGACATTTGATGCAAGTAGAATGACAAAACGAAAAACAGAGTTGCCGAGTAATGAGTTTAATATTAATTTATTTATTTGTTGCAATAGGAGTTACTATTATAGTTGATATAAGAAGGATGATGAGAAAGGATATAAAGTCGCCTTTTAAAGGTAAGTTTAAATATTAATTTTACGTTTTAATAAAAGAAATATAATAATATGATATATATCCCTAGGTACCGCAGAGTATTAAGTACTTGCTAATACTGTAATTCATTTAAGACAGTAATTTTGGATAGCACTTATCCTGTCGATGACATTTTACAAATGAACTTGCACTGTACAGTGTAGCCACTCAAATTGTGTTGTTTTTCGTTGATAACACGTATACATTACTTGCAAGTAATTACTTGCATGTGACAACAGGGGGTTATTTGCAAATTATGTAGACAAGAAAGCAAGTGCCCTCATAAATATAAATGACAAAAATGCCAAAAATGCCAAAAAGAGAAGTCTTAAAATCAGAATGTATTAGTTATATTACAAAAAAAAAATGAGAATGTGTTGGTGGTATGCAATGTACTCAAAGATATTTATCACAAATTTGCAAGAAAGATGGACACCAAGTATCATATGTATTCCGTGCTATAGAAATCTTACAGGATGGGCTTCTCAAATATTCAAATTAGGTACTTTTACATAAATGGTCATATCTTTGGTATTTACCCATAGATGTTCTTTGAGAAAAAAATTATTTTATATTTTTCCTTTCAATATAAATACCATTTTTATTTTTTTTTTAATTTTCAAATTTCAGTTTTTGCCGAAAAAAAGAGAATTTTCTGTAAAATTTTGACCCATAGCTCCAAAACTACTAAACCAATTTAAAGTCCTTACTCTAGAAAAATGTTGAACATTAAATAACAGTTATTTTGCAATTTGATTTATCAAAATATCTTGATCTTAGTTTGAGATATAGTCAAAAAAGTAAAGTTACTCAAGAATTAAAATATATAAAAACAAAATATTTAAAATTTTTTAAAAACTACTCCAGAAACAAAATTTTTAAATGCGATTTTCAAATACAGGAGACCTAAATCAATAACAAAAAATAGTCGCACGCTTGTCGCACAAAATTTTTTTAAATTTGTTAACTAGTGTTATCAGCCGTCTTGGCGTAGAAAATTGGCCGCTTCGAAGCTGCAATTTGACCCTTTTTTTGTGGGGTGCCAGTAAAGGCCGATGCTTATATCGCCCGAGCCATTCGTGAGATAGAACCCGAAACTGTCAACAAAGTCTTGGATAATTGTACTAACAGGTCCCGTAGCCAGCCGCGGCAGCCACACATGAACAAAATCTTGTTTCATAAGTAACAGGAGTATTTGTTAATTCTAATAAATCCATTCCTTATATACCAAAAGAAATTCAGTTGAGTTAATTTTATTTAGTTTTTAAAAAGAAACTTGTCTTTGGACCACCCTTTACTCTCTTAATGTATTTACTTTTAAAAATTAGTTTTGGATAATTTCAATCATTATATTTATCACACTTTGTCCTGATTAATTTTTTTTCTTTCCTTATTTATTTTTTTTTTTTTTAATTTTTTATGACTTGGCACACTTAAACGCTGTTATTATAAGTTATTGTTAGTAATAAACTCAAATTTTCATTTTTTTTGTAAAGCATAAAGCTAAAGAAGTAATCATGTAACCAACCAACATCATCAGCGTCATAATTTTAAATTTACTTAGTTGGTTAACTCCTCTCATAGATGTTAGTTATTTTTTACTACACAAATCACTAGAAGGGAAAATATATTGAGTTGGTCAAAAGCGTTTGAAAGATGTAATTTTTACAAGAATGTTTTTTTAAATAATAAAACTACTTTCTTATAAAGGGTTAATACCACAGGCATAGTTATGAGTAATAACACTATGTGGCATAGAAAAATTACAGATATAAAATTTGGTAAAATTTGCCTTTGATGTTTGAAAAATTTTCAGAATATAATTCTTACGATTTAGATCAAAATACTTTAAATTTTAAATGAAGTAAATATCTTTTTTCCTATGGATTAATTTTTGGAAAAAATTACAGTTTTCTACAAATTCGGTAAAATTAGAATATTTGCGATTTAATTCCCTATAATGTGCCTAATAATATCTGAAGGAAAGATCCACAAATTTAAAATTTTTGTTTAACAAAATTTGTAAAAAACTGAATTTGGAAATGCTTAAAAAAATATAATTTTGAAGTGTAAAATTTTTTGGTTGTGAAAACAATTTTTGTGGTGAAAAAAAATTTTGAGGTGAAAAAAAATTTTGTGATGAAAAAAAATTTTGAGGTGAAAAAAAAAATTGTGAGGTGAACAAAATTTTTTAAGTTGAAAAAACTTTTAAGGTGAATATAAATATTTATACACCTATAAGCATTTGGTAAAAATAAAATTCAATCATACTCATTTGTATACGTTTTTCTCCTAAAAGTGTTACAATCACGAAGAGTATATAAGTTTCCATGTATGTATGTTAGTTATATATAACATTTTTCTTGATAAAACTCGTATGTTCAACTTGAATTTGCATGCCCATGAAAAAGAAAATAGTATAAGAGACTTGGAAAACTTAAATTTATATATAAAACTACAGTCAAAGGAGTTGTAACAGGATCGTTTTAGGGAAAATATCATTTTATTTGTGTATACTTTAATATTTCAATTAAAATAATTTTCATCGTTAAAAAGTTTTTGTTAGTTTATAAAGAAAAATTGAATTAAAATTTTATTAAAAGAATTATCCTGTTAAAAAGAATTTCACCGTATTTGTAAAGTATTGTGGAAAAAACATTGTTTCAGTTATTTTCTTTTCATAACATTAAGTTTTGTTGTTTAATAAAAATGATGTCGTTTTTTTAAAGTGTTGCAAGTAATGTAAATTACGCGTGCAAGTTGATGTTTTTTTTTATATAAATGATACATCACATGATGATAAAGTTGTTTCGTGTTTTATTCAGCCTACGTGGCCAAGTGGTTGATAGAATATCAAAGATGGTATTGAAAAGTATACAAAGAGGCAAACAAAAAGTTTTTTTTTAGGTCTCCTACTATGACATGATGCTTTTTGTTTTGGTTAAAAATTGTACTATTATTAGATTTTAATAGCAGACTTTCTTTTAATTTAGTATAATAACGATAACGATGTTTATTATTAAAGCAACGATTTTTTTTTGTTATAATAATTTAAGATAATTTATATTTTTTCTTAGAAAATATTTCAGCATATTTTTTTTCTTTATTTGAATTTTAAAATAACACTACAGCAATTTTTCTAACTGGTTGTCATTGATACCAGTAAAAAAAAAATTTGCAAAATATTATTGTAAAAGTGCGTAAAAAAAAGATTTGCAAAATGGGCAGACGTAAACAAAATATGTTCACGCTTAGCTTATAATAATTTTAGAAAGAAAATAAGCTATATTTAAAAAAAATCCCAAGATAAATTTCAAATTTATGGCTTAATATGTCTACATTTAATCAATAAATTCCCAAAATATTATCCTAAAAGTATGAGTGTTATTTTGTTAGTCATTCTTATGCTTTTGTGACAAAAAACTTAGCCGGGTCAAAGACCCATAAAGTATATACATATATTTGTGATCCTTATGCAATTTTAAGTCTGTCTGTTGAAATGGATATCACGACTCATAGACGCACGCGGGGCCTTCATTTTTACCTAGATTATTCGACATCCGCCCGAGTAGTTTGCTATTGAAAATGAGCAAAAGTTATGAGCGAAAATGTGAAGGCACCTCTAAATTTTCCATACAAATTGGTGTATTTTAGTACAATTTCAAAAACAAAAATATTTTGTCTTGTTTTTTACCAGTCGCTTAGAATTGAATAATATTTTATATTCATCTCAAAAATTTTTTTCACCACTAAAAATTTTTTCAACACACAAAATTTATTCACCTCAAAAATCTTTTTCACCCCATACATTTTTTTTCACCATAAAACTTGTTTTCACATGCAAAAAAAGTTTTTCATTTTAAAAATTTATTTTCACCTCCATACCAAGGAGCCTATAAACCAGGATGTACAAGCTACAAAATTTTTAGCCACCCATGATGCCATGATGCCATGCTGCCATGATGTCAAATGGTGGGATTACAAAGAAATTCTTAGCCGAGACCACGAAATTTTTAGCCGACACTACTAAATTCTTAGCCAATTTACAGAAACACTTAGACTCTAGCAAGGGTTGTACGAATTCAAACATGTATACTTTCATATCACAATCACTGAACTTGCGCTACAAACCTTGCTAAAGACTAAGTTTTTCTGTAAATCGGGTAAGAATTTCGTGGTCTCGACTAAGAATTTTTTTGTAGTCGCACCATTTGTCATCATGGGTGGATAAACATTTTTTAGTTTGTACATCCTGGTTTATAGGGTCCTTGCTTTTATTTCTAAAGCTTTTTACATTATTTGTATCAAGAACAGAAGAACATTTTTTTTTGATATTGGTGGAGATATTCCAAGATGCGGCTCAGCAAATTTTAAGCCTTTTTTTACTTGCATAGTAATAATAAGTAATAGCGGACAAGTTAGGTATTAAAGAGAACTATTAAAATGTATATAAAATATAATGAATTATGCCTTAAATTAAATGTCACATTTAGGATATTTTGATGTTTTATTAAAGAAGTTGTGCATGCAACTGAACCATTCGTTGGCTACAAATTCGGTTGTCAGCACGAATCTGTTTTCTCTGTGTATAATTAAAAGAAATTACCTTTGAGATGTTGCAGCGCTAATTACACAGTTCAACACAAAAAAAAAATACGGGGTTCCGATGATTGATTCTTATTAAGGATACCAAAAAAATATACGTGTTTCGGCGTTTTGATAGTTTACACCGGAATTACATTTTAGAGGCGGTCAAAGTTTCCCAGCTCTGGCCTGTTCTTGCAGCATATCGGTATATAAAACTATGTTTTCTTTACATCTGAAATTTGTAGATAATGGTATGACAAATATATTTGTAGAACATATTAACCCTATAACTCCCCTTCATAATGGCACTTTTTGGCTTTATTTTAACAAATTGTAAAAAAACCCCGAAAAGGGGAAGGGTGGGGATGAAATGTTCTACAAAAATGTTCTAATATATATGTCAACACACCAAAACCCAAAACTTAACACAAACAATAAAACCAATTAAATTTAAGATTGCTCATTAGATTTCTAGTCAAATTTTGGGATGACCAACATATTAAGAGTCAGATTTTGGGATCACCTACATAATATTTAGGTCATCCAAAAATGTGACTACAAATTTGATTGGCAAACTTGAATTTGTCTGGTTTTTAGTATTTGTGTTAAGTTCTGGGCTTTAGTATGCTCTGACATATATAGTATAATTTTATGGCCAATATTTTTGTAGAAAATTTCATCCCCGCCCTTCCCCTTTTTCGGGGTGTTTTTTACAATTTGTTAGAATAAAGCCAAAAAATGCCGTTATTAGGGGGAGTAAGAGGAGATGTAAAGAAAACATAGTTTTATATACCTATATGCTGCGAGAACAGGCCAGAGCTGGGAAATTTTAACTGCCTCTAAAAATGCCGATGTGATCTATCAAAACGGCGACACACGTATATTTTTTTTTTGGTAACATACATATATAAAAATATTATTTGATTTATTTTACAGCCGTTGATATATTCCCCTTATAATAACCTTCCCTTGAAAAACAAACAAAAATAACATTCAACTGATTTGTCTTCTAAACCCCTATTGCGATTTAACTTACTTTTGGATCAGAAAAACAAAATCTTAAAACTTTAATAACCCTACAATTAATATTATAATCTTTTTTAAAAATAGTTTATGTGTATTTTACATACATACCCCTTTCTAGAAAGGTAATTTATGTATTTAAATCGACGAGAAACTTTTCTTTTCTTTTATTTTCTCAAACTTAAACTTTCTTTTTTATTTCTGGTGTTTACTCTGTCACATTTTAATTTTAAGGCAACGACCAACACTTTCTTTTTAAGGAATTCATAATCACATGTAATGTGCTGAAATCAAAATTCCATGACCCAATGTTGAGAACATAGAAACTTGATTACTTAACAAAAAAAAAAAAAAACAATTTTCTTTAATAATGATTTATTTATTAAACTGAATAAAAATAAACAAAATGATTAAACACTCAACACAATTTTTGTTGTTGCAATATAAATAATAATAATAAAAAAATAGCAACACTTTGTTTCAATACAAAAGTAAATCTAAATTAAAACACAGCACACAATAAATTAATACAGGTGGCCCTCTTTATTGGAAAATCAGAGTTGAAAAACTCCATTATCATAATGTCCCATTAGCTACTAACTGGAACAATAAATGTTGCATCTGTTGTGCAACATTTATTGTTAAATATTTTATATCGTTAAAATATAAAGGAATATATTTTTAAACTCTTTTTTACATTTATTTAAATAATACGGATTTTCTGTTACATTAAATATTTTCATTTATTAAAAGTTAAAATAAACAAAATGAATGAAAGGTCGTTTATTGTTTTACAATCTGTAATTAATTTTTATGACATTTAAAAAATTAAACATAATTTATTTTTACGGATTTTGTAGTTAATTTGTTGGCAGGTAAAAAAACAAAATGATAGAAAAATAATTAAATTTTTGGTTGACAGTTAATAGTTAAAATAAATGAAAAATTTTGTATTACTCTGTACAACACATAAAAACAACAAGGTTCCGACATCGGATTCTAGTGGTGGACACCAAAATGAAAAAGGGCGTTTTTAAGCCTGCTAGAACTCACAAAAAGGTTAACTGTTAAATGAACTGTGATACTGCGTTCACTTTTTGACATTTATGATCAGTATACTTTGGCAAATCATCATAGAGTGACGCTAGAACAATGCTACCAAATCATTCAAATTTTCTCCTAAAATCGGTCCTCAATTCGCGCAAACTGATCCACTGTTTTATTGCAACCATGTGTTGCGGTTTACATAAGAACATAAGCCCGAAATCATTTGGATTAAATTTTATTTTTTGTGTGTTATTTTTTATAATATAAAGTTCAATCGGGTTTAAAAAACTCCCTTTGGATACCCAAATTTGTTCTTACACAGAGAAATGATAAACGTATTTTTTTGCAAACCGCATGGTTCGGTTGTGGTCACCGATATTTTTGTTTGTAGCGACTAAAATTCGGTTAATAAAACATAACTTCGTTTCGAACATTATTTTTCAATTGACCCATGAACACATTTGGTTGGCCATTTAGTTGCAACCAAACCATTCGGTTGGTAAGTAGTTCGATTGTCACTATGAATCTATTTTCTCTGTGCATCTTTTTAGTAATAGATATTAATCAATAATCCCGTGATTTTAAAATGCAACACTGCTCCCATCAAGTACCACCTTTTAATAGACTACTGTCAAATTTTGAGCAAGTTCCTTCATTTACTTTGGGTTTAACAGCTGTTAAAAACATACAACCTCGTGGATTTTTTTAAAAATAGAAAAAATTTCGAGTGCTTATTAAACATTATTTTGCGGAAAACCCGTCAATTAAACCAAGGAAAAGCTTGATAAATACTATGGGGACTCTTCACCATCGATTTCAATGCTAAAATTTTATATGACGCTAAGGCATAATTATCTTCCCATATCTTCCAATTCGGGCCATAAAAAGTTCGTTAATATCACGATAGCGAACACCATTCACAGTAACTGCCTGACCGGCCTCATTTTGGAAAAAATACGGCCCTATGATGCCGCCAGCCCATAAACAGTCACTCTTTGTGGGTGCATTGGTTTTTCGACAATCACACTTGGATTATAATTGGCCCGAATGCGGCAATTCTGCTTATTGACGAATCCACTGAGGTGAACATGTGCCTCATCACTGAAGATGATTTTCTTCGAAAATTTATAATTTTCTTCGAAAATTTACCATTGACGACGTTTGGAATGATCAAGAGGCTTTAGTTCTTGCAAGTCTTTATGCATAATGTTCATCAACGACGTACGTGAAAGGTGCAATTGTTGGGAACGACGACGAGTTGAGGTGGACGGCTCTTCAGCCACACTATCGCGAACAGCAGCAACATTTTCTGCAGTACGAGCTGTACGAGCATGCACTGGTGTTTTCACATCCCCTACAGACCCGGTTTGCTAAAATTTTTGAACGATTTTTCCGATTGTACGCACATTTGGACGATTAAATTGACCTAAAAAATCATGAAGTGCACGATATTAATTTCGATTTGAACGCCCATTTACATAATAAGCCTGAATAACTTTAACGCGTTGCTCGATTGTGTATCTTTCCATGGTTCAAATTGAGTTAGTCTGAAATTAAGAAATATCAAATGAAATTCAATTAAACTTGACGTTTAGGTGCGGTTCACATTCAACATTTAACCACCCTTTACAAATAACGCTGAACGTTCTGGACGGCTAATGGGGGTCAATGCACCCGAAAATGTCGAAAAAATCCACGATATGGTGTTAGGCGAACGAAGAGTAAAAGTGCGTGAGATTGTTGATGCCAAAGGCATTTCATAGGGCAGTGTGGTTTCGATTTTAAATGATCAGTTGGATTTCAGAAAGCTTTGCTCTCAATTGACCATAAACTTCAAAGTATTGTTTGTAGTTGTTTAACTGCATTTCGAATAAGGTTCCACATCGATTACCTTCAAAAGGGAAAAACAATAAACGGTGAATATTATGCCAACTTATTGGACCGATTTAACGAGGATTAAAAAATAACGACCCTATATGGCCAACAAAAACGTTTTATTCATCAAGATAATGCACACGTGTGTAGTCTCAATGGCAAAATTCCATGAATTGGGCTACGAATTGGTATCTCATCCCCCATATTCTCCGGATTTAGCCTTCAGTGACTATTTCCAATTTCCAAACCTAAAGAACTCGCTCGGTGGAAAGAGATTTAGCTCCAACGATAAAATTATTAGTCAAACAAATACCTCGAAAAATCCTATTTTTTGGAAGGAATACAAAAATTGGAGAAACGTTGGACTAAGTGTATTGAGCTAAAAGGATTACGTTTAAAAATAAATTTTTTGTTGAAAAATAAACTGTGTTTTATTCAAAAAGTCACGGACTTATTGATTCGCCCTCGTACCTAGAGATTTTCTTTTGTAAAGGACTTATAGTGAAAGTAAATGTAACACAATTGTTTCATTTTTAACAGCCTAAAATACGTATTTGTGGAACATTTCAACGCCAACTCTAAGTAATTACGATATTAACCCTTTAAGGCATTTTAAGTTTTGACTTATTTCTTGCATTCCAGTGGAATTTTTAACTTTAATGTACTTATAGACATATAGTACAATTTTATGATTAATATATTTGTTGAACATTTTAACCCGTTTTATTTCCGTTTAAGGCTATTTTAATTCATTTTATCCCCGTTTTAAGGGGATAAAATGGGGGGGGGACTCCTCACGAATGAGGAGTCAGAGGGTTAAAATATTTCACAATAATGTGCTTCGTATTTTTCTACATAAATTTGTTAAACATTTTATACCTAAATTGTAAGCGTCACATGGTTTCTTAAGCCAATTCACTATAAGAATGTGGAAACTTTAACTCCCACTAAAATAAAATTCAGTCATATATTTATTTTTTGGTCCACTCTACCAGAATCCGTTGTCGGAAAAAAAGTTAAATTTTATTGTATAGTGTTATTTATGGATATTGTAAGTTAATTTTATTAACATTTAAAATTAAATGAAAAGTTCTTTTGATTGAAATGAAAAGTTAGTAGTTAGTATGAATGTTGACTCTCCCAAAAAAGTTGCAAATTATTTCGAAAATTCTCAATACAAGCTGCACAGTTCTGCGATCATCATATCAGACTTTATAAAAAGCAGAATAAAATTCTTTACAACTAAATCAGTGTTAAGCAGTGTTATTATAGTTTTTGTATCGCGTAAATTGGTTGTTAACTGTAACTGCAAAAACTTTAATATTTTTAATAAAAAATCGGGAGAACCACATACACATACAAACTCAGTAAATATGTAAATTTTTTTCTGGTAAACGCATAGAAACCTATAAAAAAGCATTAATGAAAAAAAAAACCTTAAATTACACACTTGAAAATAAGTGTTCTTTTTTTACAATTGTTTCTGTTGTTGTTGCTATAATCCATCATCATATTGAAGCAAGTAGTATCCGGTACAACAAGTTGTACAAATACTGACAAAACAAAACAACAACAACAACACTACAGTACAATACAATGTTTGTTTGTATGCATAAAATGGCAACAAATACTATTTATCTGGGCTTCCCAAACATTAAAGTGCGTACCACGAAATATTAGAGATTTTATAACCTAAAAAAATTTAAACATGTAAAAGTTATAGTTTAAGAACTTATTTTATATTGGAATTCTTTATACTATAAAGAGTAAAAATTCCTTAATAAAATTCATATTGTTGTATATAGTTTGGTAGTATTAAAGCCAAAAAGTTTGGAAATATCTGATAAATATGTATTTATTCCTCGTTTAGTGACTATAACATATTTTTGTGCTTATGAGTGCATTGTTGAGAGTACATTCTTTTTTTTTTTTTTTGAGAATTTACATTGTGGTATTTGAATTCTTTTGTTGTTGTTGTTATTTTAAGTTGCTCCATTTGTATTATTGAACAATTTTCGCTATTTCACTAGTTCATGATAATGTTGATGTTAAGGTTTTATTTTCCTGTTGGTAAAAAAATAATCCTGGTTAAAAAAATAAATAAATATGGAAACTATTTGCATTTTTAACATTTATCATGCTGTGGTACCGCATATTATTTACCAAATGTATGGTAATATTTTTGTTCATAATCAAATTTAAATAAAATGTTTTCAGGGGTTGGAAAAAAAGTAGAGAAAAATTATGCTAAACTAAATTTTTATGATAATTTTATTTAAACTTTAACAAAGGGAGAAACAATACAAAGATTGTAATAAGATTACGCATGCGACACACAATATACCAAACCTCAGAAAACCATCCGTATGAAAAAAGTGTATAACTTAAAAATGTGGGATTGACAACAGATGGCGTATCTTTTACACATGGTTTCTGTCTTTAATAACGCATATGGCATTTTGGAAGGTAAATAAAGCAAGTAAATAGTGTCAACAACAAAGTTTTTATTTTGCTTCGAAAATGTCGAATTTTGTTGCGGCAAGTTTTAATTTACTTCTTCAAATTTAAAAAAAGTGCAGCTTAAGCCCATCGATTGCTCACCGAAGCTTATGCTGAACATGTTCCATCGATTTTAAGGTGCGAGAGATGGTTTTTGCGCTTTGGAAGTGAAGATTTTGACACTGAAGACAAAGACCGCCCAGGTGAGCCAAAAAAGTTCGAAGATGATGAATTGGAGGCATTTCTTGATGAAGAAATCGAAAAATGATTAGGAGTCACTCAAGTAGCAATTTTAAAACGTTTGCAAGTAGCTCGACCCATCGGGAAGCTAGAAAATTCGGTGTAACGTGAGTTGAAGCCAAAAGACGTTGAACAATGATTTTTTGCTTGCAAGCCATAAAAAGAATTAACTTTGCATCACATTACCGCAAAGCGCAGTAAGTAAATCGTATGGCTAACCAGCCAAATCAACGCCAAAGCCGAATTTCCATGGCACCAATATATTACTTTGTATTGTGTGGGATCACAAGGGCCTTATCTACTATGAGGTGCCAGACGATCACAAGAGACCTGAACCGAACACTACTGATTCTTTGGAAGCAAACATTGGAGTGTATATATGATCGTATATATTGTTATACCAAGTAAATATGATGCAATAAAGAAGATCAACTTATTTATACACAACATAATATATAACGCTATATGATGATTATTTATTTATATTTATATTAATCATATAATTGAAAATTATATATTAATATCCTAACCGAGCACTAGGAACAAAGACCATCGGCTCGTTGTAGTGAAAACAGACCGGAGCCTCTGGTAGGATTCGAACCCACGACCCCCACACTGATAAGCTAGCACGCTGCCAACTAGCCTGCCGGGGCGCTCACTATATGATGATATACAGCGCTTTATTAAAAAATTTTCTAATAGCCACATACATATATTAATATATATAATTATATCATTTTGTTTAATTACATTTCGGATTTTAACATATGTAGTTAAGTTTAATAAAAAAGTTTTCATTTTGGTTAAAAATAAATTAACATACATTTATTTTTCTAAAAAAATATTTATTTTAACTTTTTTATACATATGTTCAAAAAAAAAAAATATTGGCATTTACCGTTTTTTTTTCGGTCTCATCTATTTTTTCTTTTATTTGAAATTTAATAAAAATTTACCCCCAAAACGGAGAATTGTGGTTTACTTGTTTCCATCACAGTTATTACAAATTGAAATTTTGTTTGCTGTCGGTTTCCAAAAAAAAAAAAAAATAAATAATTAAAAAAATTTTAATTTGTTTTTTTAAAATTAAATTACAAGATATTCAATATACAAAATCAGATTCTAATTTATAAGCACACACCCATACGCACACATTTACGATTAACGATGTAGTTGGGTTGAGTAGTCTGTATCTCCAGCACCACGACCAAATAGATCTATTGTGCACCCTCTAGTATTTTCCTTAGTTGTTCTCCAGTGCAGCCTTAAGTAGCGGTACAATGTTCTTCACTTCCAGCTTCTTGTATTGTTCCTCCATAATATCAGGTCTGCCATGCTCCATTTCCTCCTCATCTTCCATACAATATCTGCATGTCGTATCTTGATCATCTCCCATTTTGTTTAGGATGTAATTACATGGATAGTGTCCTGTGAGTGCTCCGCACAGCAGTCTTAGATTTGGTCTGTTCATCTGAAGGGCTTCTCTGCTCCTCTTTTCATTGTATAATAAGAATTTCTTTGAATGTTTCAGTGGTTTCTGTTTGTTCCAATATTCAATTGAGGACACGGGCCTATAAATGGCAGTTCCGCACCAAGTCTCGCTTGTTCATCAGCTTTTTCATTGCCTTCATGCCCACTGTGACCGGGTACTAAAATAAGTATTACCTTTTTATTAGTCGCCAGTTGGTTAAGGGCTTTATGGCACTCTAGCACTGATCTATGGTAATAGATGGGTGTAACGATTCTTGATTTGATGTCTAATAACAGGGGAACAAGCTACCTATTAATTGCGGCCGTGCTCGTCGGGGGGGGGGGGGGGGGGGGTGTAAAGTGTAAAGTTCCCACAAAAAAAAATTATTTATTTCCGAATCAGTTACAAAAGATTTAAATTTAGGTAGCAAAATAACAACTAAAGCGATCCATATAGAAAAAGTTCAAGAAGTACCTGTTGATGAACGTTTTGTAGCTAAAGGTATTAGTCGCTACAAACATACCAAGGCCCACCCACCATGCTGACAAAATTTCACTATTCGTCGTCAGCCCCAAAAACAAACAGAAAAAAAAATAAGTTAAAATTTACCTATCTAACCCATACCAGCGACAATACCTTTCGTAATAAATGACACAATTTACCATTCCATGTTGAAAACGTTATAAAAATATTTTATTAAAATTTTAAGAATTGAGTAAACAAAACTAACCATATAATAATGAAAACTTAAATTAAATCATGAAAAGCAACTTTCGGTCACCATTTAGAAATATGTGATGTTTGAATTACAAGCGTAGATAAAATTGTGAAATTTATATTTATATTATGAAAATGAAAACTCTAATATCTAGTCATTAAATATTGTTAAAGAAATTATTTTATAAATAAAATTTAATAAAAAAAATTTCAAAATGTTAATTTTTAATGAGGTAATTCTTAAGACACTATATCACGAATCCCGATAATAATCTTACATTTTAAGGTATGCCAACCCTAGTTGAAAATTTGAGTCAACCGCTATATATTTATTTACGTTAGTATTTAAAAAAAAAAAATAATATCTAGTAGATATTCATGTTATATTTATTGTTGTAGGCATGTGTAAAGAGATTTTATTAAGAGTTGAAAGAGTATCAAATATTAAACACAACTTACATTAACTTTGTCCAACGATGTCAACGGCCGCTGCATTACTGGAGAATAGTTGCGCAAGATACTTTATTTTTATATAAAAAAATTTTACGAGTATGAAGTGTAGGAATTTAAATGTGTATGTGTGAGAGTTTTCGGTTTCTGTTATAAAATTTGTATTGACTGCAAGGATGTGTAAATTTTATTTAAAAAGAGTGTTATGCAAACTGTGAACTGTAGTGAAAAGTAAGTATTAATGCGGTTTGTAGGTGACCGTATCACTCTTGAAAAAAAAAATTTTACTATTAAATATCTTTTTAAATCAATGAATATAAAACAAAACCATGAAATGGGAAAATTAATTGTAAAAAAAAATTTGAAGTTACGTTAAAACTGTATTACAAATGAATCAAAACAAGAATTAAACACAAACTAATTAATTAACAGAATTACATATGATACAAAAATAAAAAACATGAATGTATACACGAAGCAAGACACTTTTGTATGAGAAATTATTCAGCTTGTCGCCTCATTGTGTAAGGTGATTAATAATGTAGCGGTGCACCTTTACCAATAAACCTGGAACCATACATCAACGATATTCACACCAGGACTCAAACTTTGCGGTATTCTGCCAGCTCTAAATGTTAACTAATTGGTTGAACAGGCCCCTTTTCCTTAGCACACAAAATTGTAGTTGAACCGTGAGAAAACAGATGGGAAAAGATCCGATTGACTAGTTGGAGAGGGCGGAAGTGAAACAATCGCTTACAGCCCAGATAAATCTTTTCCAAACAGCAAATGCCAAATTTCAATTAATAAATGCCAATTCGAATAAAGCTCCGTGGACTTATTCACTTTTGAAATGTTGATAGGTCACACACCAATATATTAACAAACCGAAATTTTACTTTTTTTTTTTTTTTTTCTATTACCGTCACTCACAAAAACTATTCAATTTCTGAAGAAAATTTTCTACAAATTTTCTGACACAAGAAAACAAAAAAAAAGAAAAAGTAACTTGATAAATATAAAAAGAATCTAACAAAGTATTTTCGATAATACACCCAAACAAAAATGGTAATATCAAAAAAAAAAAAAAAACGTATGTAGAAGAAAAAAATTTGCTTGTGAAGAAATAATAGATAATTGAAATTTGTCGACATCACAAAGCAGATTAAGAGCCAAGTGTGCTGCAGAACTTAATCTGAAAAACAAGATATATTGCGAGTAAAAAAAAATATACATAAAAATTACGTCCAAATATCCTTAATATGAAAAACTCCAGTGTGCCTACCATTTACATCCTCAAGCTGGTAATTAACCTTCCCAATTCTCTTCCTTACCACCGCCCTTATGCCAATCGGTGCCAATTTCGCATTAAACCGTTCCGCTAGCGAACTTTGAACAAAATTTCGGCGTATTACAACCTGACCAATATTAAATTCCCGCGTTCGCGTTCTCAAGTTATATGATTTCACATTGCGGTCGTAAGCTTCTCTAATTTTTGTCTGAATAGAGTCCCTAAGAAGTGAAAATTCATCCTGTCGTTCTATTCTCGTATCCGTTTCCGCCAAAAGATCCAAATTCCGCAAAATCTCGTAGTCCTGGCCATAACTCATCATACTCTGACCAAATACTAGTTCGTATGGTGTTCTACCGGTTGTTTGATGAACGCTACTCCGAATTGCACAATTTACACTGGCCAAATATTCATCCCATTGGCGTTGATCGTTTCGTGTATATGACCTTAGGGCTTCGTTAATGGATCTATTTACCCTTTCACTTGCATTTGATTGAGGACTGTGGACAGCAGTAAATTGTTGCTTTATTCCATATTTATCGATTAAAGCTTTAAATTCTCCTGATTTAAATTGGGTGCCATTATCTGAAACAATAATTTCAGGAACACCATAACACGTAAAGATTTCCTTTTCTAGATACTCGGTAATTGATTTGGTTATAAATTTCCTTAAGGGCCTCAAGAATGTAAATTTGGTGAAGTGGTCCAAAATTATAAATATTCCAATATTTCCATGTCTCGTGCGTGGTAATGGACCAATTAAATCGATATACAACCGTTGGAATGGCCGTTCGGTTTTTACCATTTCACCCATTGGAGGTTTAAGGGACGATGTTGGTGTTTTAGATGTCCGGCAGTAGCCACAATTCCCGACATAGTCTCTGATATCGGTTACGAGTCTGGGCCAAAAGAAAAATTTACGAATACGATGAACCGTTTTGGCTATTCCGCCATGAGCAGCATTTGGTACGTCATGTGAAGCATACATTACGTCCTTACAAAGTTCAGCTGGAACAAACAACTTCCATGATTCTGACTCATCAGCATTACCATTTGAGAATTCAGTTCTCTTGTAAATATATTTATCAATGACTTTATAATCCGGCATCTGTGCCTTCAAATATTCTTCTCTTAAACGTTTGTATTCAGGGCTCTCGAATGCGACCGAATTTAGGTCAATTGATGGTAACACCTGCAATTCTACTTCGGCAACAGCAATTTCTTCTTCAAAAACACGGGATAGTACATCTGGCACAATATTGTCCTTTCCTTTTCGATGATCGATTGTGAAGTCGAAACCCTGAAGTTTTAAAGCCCATCTGGCAAGCCGTCCCGACAGATCCTTCTGTCTCATTAGCCATTTGAGACTTGCATGGTCAGTAATAACTTTAAATTCGTGTCCCTCTATATATGGTCTAAATTTCCTTATAGCTAATATTACCGCCAAACATTCCAGTTCCGTAATAGAATAATTCCTTTGGGCCTTATTTAGTTTTTGGGACATATACGAAATCGGCCTCTCGTTTCCTTCATCGTCTAATTGTGCCAAAACCGCACCGACACCGCACATACTAGCATCGCATTGAAGAATGAAGGGTTTGTCAAAATTAGCGTGGACCAAAACTGGAGCTGAGGTCAATTTCTCCTTAATGTACTCGAATGACCGTTGTGCCTCTTCCGACCAAGACAATGCTTTACGTTTTGACAATAATTCGGTTAAAGGAAATGAAACGGTGGCATAATTATCAATAAATCTCCGATACCATCCGGCCATGCCAAGAAATTGTCGAAGTTGTCTCACAGATCTAGGTCTTGGAAATTGGGAAATTGCCTTCACTTTCTCTGGGTCAATTTTCAGGGATCCTTCGCCTACGATATATCCTAAATATTGTACTTGTCGAATAGCGAAGCAGCTTTTCTTTACGTTAATGGTTAAATTTGCTCTTCGAAGTTGAGTGGCCACCTCCTGTAGATGTCGTAAATGTTCGTCAAAGTCTTTTGAAATAATTAATAAGTCATCGAGGTAAACAAAAACGTTCGTCTTTAAATTATACGGAATTACTTGGTCCATCAGTCGGCACATTGTTTGCGGTGCATTGCACAATCCAAACGGCATTCTTGTAAACTGGTACAATGGCCGATTAGGGATTGTGAAAGCTGTCTTAGGTCTGGAGGATTCGTCTAGTTGAATTTGCCAAAATGCATCTTTTAGATCCACTTTAGAAATAAAATAAACTGGAGGAAGCCTCGAAATAAGTCCGTCTATGTTAGGTATTGGGTATGCATCTTTTGTCGTCACGGAGTTCAATTTTCGACTGTCCAAGCAAAATCGGACTTTTTCCGGTTTAACAATCAAAACCCCAGGAGATGACCAAGGTGACATCGGACACTCTTCAATTACACCCAATTTCAGCATACGGTCTATTTCACTACATAATAGCTTTTCTCTCGCAGGAGATATGGGATAATATCTTTGCTTGATTGGTGAAACATTTCCAGTATCGATTTTATGTTCCAATAATGGTGTATTTCCCAACCCATCACGTTCCGAATTCGGAAAATAGTCAATAATCTTCCGTAGTTGTTGTTCCTGAAAAGAGTTTAATGGAATCTTTTCAGCATCTTCACCGGCGACCGATTCGGTGATGGTATTTAAAGCCAAAATTTTAATCTGAAAATTCTCCCAAAAATCCATGCCACAAATTATGTCCTGCTCGATTGTTGAAATTAATAAAAATTCAGTTTCCCGTTCCTGGCCGTTGTAAGAAACTGACAAAATGACCGACCCCCGCACTCGTTGCCTTTGACCATCCGCAGTCTTAACATTACCGCCACCATTATTAAATTCCTCAGAATCGATAATTTCTTTACACAACTCTCCGCCAATTACGTTAACGTTGGCACCGCTGTCCAAAAGGGCAAAGCGTTTACTCCCCCGTATATTTAGCAAAATATAAGGTCTATTATCGTTCTCCTTATTAACTATAGACGAAATTACCACATTTTTAAATCGTTTCTTCCTTTCGTAGTATTTGCGAATTCTTCTCGACGATCTGGTAGTGTTTTTGTAGACATCCGGTTCATTAAAAATTCTTGCTCTCGCATGGTTATATTCCTCAAGACGAATATGATAAGGTCTTTGTAATGGGTGAATTTGTGTCACATCCGGTTGGTTTGTCTTATCTGGTTGATTTGTTATTGCACGTATAAAATTTATTCTGTTCAATGTTTCGGATGTCCGTTTATCTTTGAACGAACATCCGTCCGGAAGTTTTCCCGCTCCCTCGTACATTTAAGACATTGTGGTCTGTAGGTATCTTTCAACCCGCATCCATAGCAGAACACAGTTCTTGGTTCCAAACAATCCATAAAACTGTGACCCAATTTATCACAGTTCCAGCATTTTCGTGTTCGTAACACACCACAAATTTCTTCATCTTCATTATCCACAATGCCCTCATTATCCGGCGGAGTATTTTCACTAGCAACTTCCGACACCTGCCCCTTTTGATACGGGCGTTTATTATAATTAGCTGCCGACATATCCTTTATAAATTGTTCGTGTCTTCGTGCCGCGCGTCTTAGTTGAGATACTCGAGTTATTTCCAAATGGAGCAGTTCATGTCTCACTTCCGGTTTCAAATTTCGTTGTATAGTTTCACATAGTTCATACTGCTCTAATGGTGTCTTCAATCTGTCGCATAAAACCATTATAGCGTCGTAGAACTCATCGAACGTCTCATTCTGACGTTGTCTTCTACGTCTTATATCGTCCTTAATGTCAAAGTCAGTAGTATAGTCCTTAAACTGGCGTTTTAATGCATCACATAATATATCCCAGTCCATCTCCTCACAATTTCGATGAAACCGCCAAAACCATTTCAATGCTTTTCCCTCAAAAAGAATGTGGGCATGTCCACACAATAGATCAAAGTCTCCACGCAGATTAGCATTTGTCAGCGTATTCACTCGGTAGATGAATTCATCCACAGTAACATCCGAAGTATCACCTGTAAAACGAATTCTCCAATTCCGAATCAAATTCAAAATTCCTTCCGAACCACGCTGGGCATTTCCATGCTCATTTTGAAAACTACAATTTGCTCGATTATTACGTCCAGTCCTAGAAGAATCACTGCGATTATCCCGTTCACCGTGACCATCACCTATATTATTGCTCCCAGAATTCCTTAAAATTCTAGTATCCTCGTCAGTCCGAAAATTACGCCTGATCTGATCAATATGCCCTGTATTTGCCAAATTCAGTTCGCGAAATCCACTAGCTATCATTTCACTGACATCTTCTCTAAAACCTCCCAAGGAGTCCTGAATCATTTGACGAACTCTAGCCTCATCTACATTTCCCTGATTACCAGCATTCCTACGAGCCTGTAATCTAGTTCGGGGTCTTTCAACAGGAGCATGAGTCTGCTGATTTTCTCCACCAGCAACTCGTTTCTCAACAAAAGTGGAATTTGCAGCTGATTCATGTTGTACTTGGGCGGGAATATCCCCACAACTTCTTATCAACGGCATTTTAGAACATCAATCAAAACTTAAGAAAAAAGAACTAATTTTCTGACAAACTAATATTCAGAAGTAAAAAAAAATCAATATATTTGCCTCAAATTCAAAGGCAATAATTACCTTTTAAAACAAAAATTTATATCAATAAATTATCAAATATAATTACTACTCGGTATAGTCTTGCGGTATGGGTTAGTTAAAAAAAAAATAAAAATGTAACAGAAATAAAAATAAAAAAAAACAAAATCAAAATCAAAAAAAGTCAAACATAAAATAAAGTGGTATGCTATCCGTTCAATCATCAACAAGAACTTACAGGTTTAATAACAGCGGAAGGGCCCATATTTGTTGGAAAACTTCCGACCAGAATCAGAATGAATTAGTTCCGAAAACAAAAATGGGACAAAGAAAAGGAAAGGCGGTCGATTTTCCGATGTAGGAATGCGCTCGATCATAACCAAGACACATTAGATCCAAACAAAATGAAACATCGAACCAAAATTTTAAGAAAATTTCAAAAAAATATACAAAATTGTAGAAAGGCCTAGAAAGAAAAAGAGATGAGATAAGAGTCAAATGAGGATTGTACCGATACTAACCAGAAAACAACGTCTCGAATTCGAACCCAAACCCTGATAACAATTGCATAAATAAATATTAAATAAGGCAATAGAATCACGTATCACATAAAACTATTAAATCCAAACTTAACAAACATTTAAACAAAAGCTAAATAAAATCAAAATGAAAAACTGTGTCCATATGAAATCACTACACGTTGAGTAGATTCAAAGGCCCTCAGTTTCTAGATGAAATTGCACAAGAAAATTTAAAATCTTACGACAACTGAGGCCCCACGTTGGGCGCCAAAATCTCTGTAACGATTCTTGATTTGATGTCTAATAACAGGGGAACAAGCTACCTATTAATTGCGGCCGTGCTCGTCGGGGGGGGGGGGGGGGTGTAAAGTGTAAAGTTCCCACAAAAAAAATTATTTATTTCCGAATCAGTTACAAAAGATTTAAATTTAGGTAGCAAAATAACAACTAAAGCGATCCATATAGAAAAAGTTCAAGAAGTACCTGTTGATGAACGTTTTGTAGCTAAAGGTATTAGTCGCTACAAACATACCAAGGCCCACCCACCATGCTGACAAAATTTCACTATTCGTCGTCAGCCCCAAAAACAAACAGAAAAAAAAATAAGTTAAAATTTACCTATCTAACCCATACCAGCGACAATACCTTTCGTAATAAATGACACAATTTACCATTCCATGTTGAAAACGTTATAAAAATATTTTATTAAAATTTTAAGAATTGAGTAAACAAAACTAACCATATAATAATGAAAACTTAAATTAAATCATGAAAAGCAACTTTCGGTCACCATTTAGAAATATGTGATGTTTGAATTACAAGCGTAGATAAAATTGTGAAATTTATATTTATATTATGAAAATGAAAACTCTAATATCTAGTCATTAAATATTGTTAAAGAAATTATTTTATAAATAAAATTTAATAAAAAAAATTTCAAAATGTTAATTTTTAATGAGGTAATTCTTAAGACACTATATCACGAATCCCGATAATAATCTTACATTTTAAGGTATGCCAACCCTAGTTGAAAATTTGAGTCAACCGCTATATATTTATTTACGTTAGTATTTAAAAAAAAAAAATAATATCTAGTAGATATTCATGTTATATTTATTGTTGTAGGCATGTGTAAAGAGATTTTATTAAGAGTTGAAAGAGTATCAAATATTAAACACAACTTACATTAACTTTGTCCAACGATGTCAACGGCCGCTGCATTACTGGAGAATAGTTGCGCAAGATACTTTATTTTTATATAAAAAAATTTTACGAGTATGAAGTGTAGGAATTTAAATGTGTATGTGTGAGAGTTTTCGGTTTCTGTTATAAAATTTGTATTGACTGCAAGGATGTGTAAATTTTATTTAAAAAGAGTGTTATGCAAACTGTGAACTGTAGTGAAAAGTAAGTATTAATGCGGTTTGTAGGTGACCGTATCACTCTTGAAAAAAAAAATTTTACTATTAAATATCTTTTTAAATCAATGAATATAAAACAAAACCATGAAATGGGAAAATTAATTGTAAAAAAAAATTTGAAGTTACGTTAAAACTGTATTACAAATGAATCAAAACAAGAATTAAACACAAACTAATTAATTAACAGAATTACATATGATACAAAAATAAAAAACATGAATGTATACACGAAGCAAGACACTTTTGTATGAGAAATTATTCAGCTTGTCGCCTCATTGTGTAAGGTGATTAATAATGTAGCGGTGCACCTTTACCAATAAACCTGGAACCATACATCAACGATATTCACACCAGGACTCAAACTTTGCGGTATTCTGCCAGCTCTAAATGTTAACTAATTGGTTGAACAGGCCCCTTTTCCTTAGCACACAAAATTGTAGTTGAACCGTGAGAAAACAGATGGGAAAAGATCCGATTGACTAGTTGGAGAGGGCGGAAGTGAAACAATCGCTTACAGCCCAGATAAATCTTTTCCAAACAGCAAATGCCAAATTTCAATTAATAAATGCCAATTCGAATAAAGCTCCGTGGACTTATTCACTTTTGAAATGTTGATAGGTCACACACCAATATATTAACAAACCGAAATTTTACTTTTTTTTTTTTTTTTTCTATTACCGTCACTCACAAAAACTATTCAATTTCTGAAGAAAATTTTCTACAAATTTTCTGACACAAGAAAACAAAAAAAAAAGAAAAAGTAACTTGATAAATATAAAAAGAATCTAACAAAGTATTTTCGATAATACACCCAAACAAAAATGGTAATATCAAAAAAAAAAAAAAAACGTATGTAGAAGAAAAAAATTTGCTTGTGAAGAAATAATAGATAATTGAAATTTGTCGACATCACATGGGGTTTCTCAGGGCCTTTATTACAGCCTGTTTATCCTTTGTTCTCACAAGTTTATCCTTGTTCTCACAAGATTCCTTTCCAGAAGTTCAGTCGTTGCTGTATAGATAGCATATAATTCTGCAGTAAATATAGTTGAATCTTTGCTCAGAGGTATGTGGATTCTGCACCTAGGTCCGTACACACCGGCTCCAACTCCGCTAGAAGTTTTGAATCCGTCAGTATACCACTTCTGTGTATCCTCCTTCAAACATGGGGGATCAAGTTCCCATTCTTCTCTTGTTGGGATTTGAACTTTGTAATCTCTTCTTAGTGCAATCATTGGATTTATTTGATCAGTACATAGTGTCGTGTTCTTTATGGAAATGGCCTCGTTAAGGATCTTCATGGTCAACTTTTTTGAACTTAAAAAGTTTGTGGAGTTCGATTGCACACATACATACACATTAAAACAAAATGTGTCTATAAACACATGTGAGTATGCTTTTTTTAGATTAAAAAACAAACAAAAAGTACAAAAAACGTAAACAATTTCAAATAAATTAATAAATCAGTTATTTTTTACGGAATTAGTAGGTGAAATTTTACAATTTATTTTTAACGGTTTAATCATTTGTTTTTTTTACTGATGTGTCAGTTGTTTGTACAACATTTAAAAATAATTAACAAAAACTATTAAATTTAAATGCAAAATAAATAAAACGGTTTTTAAATGAAATGCCATTTCTTTTAAATGGTATTTTCTATTATTTTGATTTACAAACTATTTCAATTGTACAGTTTTTAACTAAAATTTAATTTCTTTTAAATAGTCCAAAAGAGCGAATAATGGATATTTTTAATTTTTTTTGGTTATGGATTCGGGGTACCTTATAATATTGATGTGATATCAATTAAAAATGATTGTTGGAATACTTTTCACAAAAAAAAAACTCTTTCGAATTCAAAAATAAAAATTTTCGAATTTAATTATTTCAGAGGAAAAAATGGCGTTCTTTTAAAGTTTGTTTGCAATTAGGGTTTGGGATTTCCGTAAATTTTATTTCATTTTGAAAAACGGTCATAATACCAATGGCTATTCTGATCTTTCTTATTGAAACAATGGCCAAAATGAGTCTGGAAGATGAGGACATAATGGAATATTTTGTCTGTTACTCTCCAGCTTTCTTTAGAACCAGACGGAACATTTTGAGTAGTTAGGTCTTGTTAATGGATTCTGTTCATTAACTATCCCTGTTTGATTTTCTCAAGTTTATACAAAAGGCTGGGAAATTTTAGTCTGGGGCTCTTCTTTTTTTCTTCTCTTATTCCAATGCTGTTTTCTCTTTCTCTTTTATTTTCACCCTTTATATTTCTCCCTTTATTTTTCCATGTTATGGTACAATAGACAATTTGTAGGCTAAGCTCCATAGACTTGCCTCTTTTTTGTACAACCTCCACTAAACAATCATATCAAGCCATTAAACTGAAAGTCCTTTTAACAAAATTAAAATTGTTTAAAGACAGACGGCCTGATCTCACAGTACAATAAAATAACTCCCAAATAAAATAAGTCCCAATGAAATAACACCCAATAAAGTAAGTCCCAACAAAAATGAAATAACACCGAACTTAAAAAAATAAAATAATGAGCGCCCCGGTAGGCTGGTTGGTAGCGTGCTAGCTTATCAGTGCGGGGGTCGTGGGTTCGATTCCTACCAGAGGCTCTGCTCTGTTTTCGCTACAACGAGCTGAAGGCCTTCGTTGCTAGTGCTCGGTTAGGGTATTAAAATATAATTTGTAATTATATGTTTAATAAAATAAATAAATAAATAATAAAATAACTCCCAAAGCAGTAAATGAAATAAGTCCCAATATTTGGGAGTTATTTTATAATGAAATAGTAAGTTCCAGAATTTGCAGAAAAATTAGAAGTTATTCAAATGTAATTTTAAGAAAAATAAAATAACTCCCAACAAAAAATGAAATAACTCCCAGTGCTCGAACTGCAATCAAAAAGAAATAAGTCCATATAAAAGTAAAATAACTCTTAATGGTAAAAAATAATGAAATAACTCCCAACAAAATTTTGTGGGAAGTTACTTTATATGGGAATTACTTCATTACGAAATAATTTCTAATAAAAACTTGTGAAATAAGTCCCAACGTGCTGGGAGTTATTTCATAATGAAACAAGTCTCACTTATTATGGAAATATTTGGGAGTTATTGCATTTTTATTTGGGATTTATTTCACTATACCAGACCCCACGTATTCCAGTAGGGTTTAATATTTTTTCTTAATTCCTTACAATTATGTTTCATTCAAAAATATAATACATATATAATTTTTTAGTTTTATGAAAATTTTCATTTTGATTCTTTCTCTATTCTAAACCGTACACTACAGACAAAAATTTGGTTGACGTTAAATTAAGTAAACTATAAACTATAAATTAAGTAAACTATAAACTATAATTAAGTAAACTATAAAAATTGTAAGTTTTTGAAATATAGACTGAAAGGTTAGCAGATCTTAGATCCAGCTTTCAACTTCTCTTAATTTATTTCATTAAAATAAAATAATAAATTAGCTCAAAAATTTCAAAAATACACATATTACAATTCACTTATTTTATAAACACTTTTTATCTCATGATTTGAATTATAAAAAAATCATTAATTAGATTAAGCAAATAGCTTATATACTGATTTATAAAATTGTTAATTTATCTGCATTTAATTGAATATGTAGTGGAATTCTAAAAAAAAAAATATTAACAAATTTCAATAAATTAATTCGAATAAAAGTTAAAATATTTCAATCGTTTGTTGTTGCTAACAACAGCCAACTGAAAATGAACAAGAGATTTTTAAATACCTATAAATATATCTGTCGGCCTGTATTTGTTTTGTTTTAATTAGTTTATTTATATTTGCTGAATTCAATAAATATTTTGTTTTTTTGTTATTTTTGTTGATGTTTTACTCTTTTTTTCTGATTGTATTTGCACAAGTAGGTATGTACTTAACATATTTATGCTTTTTTTTTATTTTAGTTTTTCCTGCCTCATTATGCAAACAACTCGATAAATTCTTTCAATGGAACAAATGTAAAAGTACATTTTTTATAATTTTTTTTGCTCTTAACATTTCCGGTTAAACAAGGCAAAGTAAATTGAATAGAATAGTTTCATAAGTTACAAAATAAAATTACACACAAAATTTATTTTAAGACAAATTGTTTGAAACTCCAACTAAAACTAATCAAAGAAAAATGTAGATGAATGATAGAAAAATGTAGATGAATGATAGAATGAATGCTAGATTGTTAAAGTTGGCCAAGGAAGGTATGAGTATTTGTTGCTAAAGTCAAATCTTAAGGGTTAAGGGAATATTGGTGATTATTTTTGAAAATGTTTGGGACAGTAGCCCTACACTGAAAGTTGGGACTATGATTAATGCATTTAGAAATTCCCAAAAAGAAAACAGACATAAAACCCAAAATTCTCATAATAATCTTCATAATATTTTTCAATTATTTTCTTTGCTGATAAACAATTATTTGTTTTACTTAAAGATTTTCTCCATTGAGTTATTTCCAACTCCGGCTTCTCTAATTAATTTTGATACTTTTTGAAGAACTTCTAGTAATCCTAATTCAGACTGTATTTAATATTACCCTACACCAATTGGTAGAAACAATAGATTTCTTCCGATGTTTATAGCTACCAAAAACAATGAACCAAGATTCAACTAAACATAAAGGGTGTCCCAAGAAGAACGCAATTTTTAAATTTTAAATAAAACACAGATATTTAAAAAAAAAATCGTGAAACTTTATTATATCGTAAAGTAGACAGAATGAGGTTATGTATGGAACAATATATCGTGCAGATGGCCGCCGCGGCTTTGCTGGCATGCACGCGATCTTTTAATGAAATTTTCAATGACCGTTTTGCATGAATGCTGCGGTATTTCATTAATGCAGCGTCCAATTTCCTCTTTTAAGGCTTGAGTCGTCGTCGGCTTATTCGCGTAAACCAGCGACTTCAAAAAACCCCAAAGAAAAAAATCTAATGGTGTTAAATCGCACGATCTAGGCGGCCAATTCTGATCTCCAAAACGCGAAATAACACGACCGGGAAATAACTGATGCAGCAATTGAATTGTTTCTCTGGCTGTATGACATGTGGCGCCGTCTTGTTGGAACCACATGCCCTCCACATTCATTTCTTCAATTCTAGGCAAGAAAAAACTGGTTATCATTTCACGATACCGAACACCATTAACTGTTTGCGCTTGACCTGCCTCATTTTCATAAAAAAAAGTTCCAATTATTCCTCCAGCCCAAAAACCACACCACACAGTGACACGTTGAGGATGCATTTGCTTCTCGTGAATCACTCGAAGATTTTCCTCACCCCAAATGCGACAATTCTGCTTATTGACGAAGCCATCAAGATGAAAATGGGCCTCGTCACTGAAGATGATTTTATCGGCAAAATCAGCATTTTCATGTTGTCTCTCCAATACCCAATTAACGAACTCCCTTCGCTGTCCATGGTCAGCTGGCTTCAGTTCCTGAGTCAATTGAACTTTGAACATTGCACATGAAGATGCAAATCTTTCGTCAAAATTCGCTGCAAAGTGGATTTGGAGACACCAATTTGCTGAGCTCGGTGCTGAATTGAGGTGGATGGAGTTTGAGCGACATCATCACGTACAGCTGCGACATTTTCGGTCGATCGACCTGGTCGATGGCGCGTTGTTGTCTTTACATCACTAACAGACCCAGTTTCGGCAAATTTATCCATTAATCTCTTTACAGTTGACTCTTTTGGAGCATTATTGTGACCCCAAATTGATCGCAATTTGCGAACTGTAGCCGCAAAACTTTCACCATTTTGGTAAAACAATTTCACAATGAGAATGCGTTGTTCATTCGTGTAGCGCTCCATTTTTACTAACCTCGTACCTTCTACTAGCAAACAATAACAATTGTTCAAATGTCAAACAATGACACTTCGAATGTTGCCAGATTTAAAAATTGCGTTCTTCTTGGGACACCCTTTATAATGTACTAAACGATTGAAAAATCATTTCTGAGTCGATTTGAAAATTTTTATGTAGACCGGGGCCGGATGGTTTACCAGCACTGGTGCTCTTCGACGCTTGATCGTCCATTGGATAATCTCATTAGCTCTTTGTACCGTGTGGACATCTTCCCCTCGTGCTGGAAGGTTGCCAATGCTCAGCAAATTGCTGAGAAGGGTGCGGCTAATAACCCTGAAAATATACTCTGCGCTCTCAAGGCTGATGGGAAGCATGATTAATAACCATCTAGTTACTTATCTAAAATCCAATTAACTTTTAAGCAATCCACAGTAGGGCTTTCATAGGGTTCGTTCTACGGAAGACCTGTTCGCGTTTCTTTTCAGAGCATTGGAGTTGATTTATTCACAAGTTGAACATAAAATGGTTGCTTTCGATATTTCCAAGAAGTTTGACCTTGTGTAGCACAGCGTACTGTCATTAAAGCTTATTGGTTTTGGTGTCGGTAGTGACTTTTCTAGATTTATTTTGAGGTTTCTCAGAGATCACACTATACGTGTTGCAATGAGAAGATTCAGTTTAATGCAGGGGTACCACAAGGTTCGTTTGTTTCTCCTTTTCTTTTTCTAAACTTTTTAATGATCTTCTTGATCAAATTTTCAGCCTTATCTACCCCTTTAATGATGACAGCAACATTTGGCACCCATTTTTCTTCGGTTATAGACCAAGTCTCTTAAAGGTTGCGTGGCAAAAGGGATATTATGAATAACACACTCAATCATGACCTTTCGGCAATATCAGATTTCAAGGCAAGTAGGACCCGATGTTGCATGGCTCGGCTTCGTCAATGTCACCAGTTAATATGGGTGGTGCCTATATCCAGGAATCAGATACCCTTGATATTTTGGGCATGGAAATTCAGTGTGATCTCCATTGAAATAAGCACGTATTTGAAGTGTAAAAAGAAGCATTTAGGCATCTTGGTTGCCTTAAACGTTGTATGAAATATTACACTCCATCCGATCTTTTTGCAATTTATATCACCTATGCCCGACCCGAAGATGGAACACAACTCCTATATATGGGCAAGAACTTCAAAGACTATTACCTCTAATTTTGTGTGTTTTCTTGTAAAAACATCTTATTTCCTATCCTCAAAATCATAAGATTTTTCATTTACACAATACCACACAATCTGTAGCTATTTTATAAGGAGGAACCCATCGTTTCTCAGCATAATTTTCCCGAAAAAATTCATCAGATTCCAAAAAAAATTTTGTTCAAAAATCCTATAAAAAACCCTAGAGTAAAGCCTTAAGATTCTAAGAACTTTTCCGAATTTTGGTACTCTTTCCAACAGGAAAACCCTCAAAATCAAAGAACTTTTCCTATAGTGAAACTATTAGACTCTGAAACAACATTTTCCTTTGTAAAAACCCTAAGATGCTGAGGAGTTTTTCTTTAGAAATACCTCTTAGATTCTGAAGATTTTTCGTTATAGTAAACCTGCATATTCCGAAGGATTTTTCTTATGGGAAGTCTCATAAATTTGGAGGAATATTTTCTAAAGTAAACCCTATGATTTTTAGGATGTTTTTGCATAGGAAAACCCACAGATTATAAGAACTTTTTTCTAAACAAACTCTTCAGATTATTGACCCCTTGAGATTCTAATGACTTTTCCTGTATAGATTGCGTCTTGTAAAGAATTCTTAAGATTTTGAGAACTTTTTGAGCAATTTTTTTACAAAGAAACCCTGAGATTTTAGAACTTTTTTCCTTTTCTAAAGACTTTCTTCAATAGAGGAATAGTCTAAATCCACGAAAAATCCTTAAGCTTTGAGAAAAAAATTGATTTTAAAAAAGTTATTAAATTCATAAAAAAAAGAATATGATTATATGATTTAAAATCTTATTAATACCTTTCATTCAGTAGGATTTTCATTAGCCACATAGTCTTCAGAACCTGGAGAATTTTCTGTTGGAAGCAGTTCTCAATATCAAAGAGTTTTCCTCTAAGAAAAAAATTTAAGAACTTGAAGATTTAATTTAGAAAACTTAAGATTTTTTTACAGAAAAATTCCTTACGGTCTAAAATTTTTTCTATAGGAAATAGTCCTCGGATTCTGAAAAAATTGCTTAAGAAAATTTTTACAGAAAACTTCCTTCCAGTCTAAAATTTTTTCTAAAGGAAATGCTTCTCGGATTCTGAAGATTATTCTATTGATAATAATTCTCAAAATATGAGAATTTTCATAGATAAAAGTTCTCAGGATCTTAGAATTTCTTGTTTAAAATAATAGACCTTAAAGTCTGAGATTTTTTTCAATATTTATTTATGTTACTTATAATATATTTGAGAAATATCTTAAATTGTAAAATATACATTTTTTTAAATCAATGGCAACATTATTTTATTTAATTTGGAATTAATAAATAATTTACATGTTGGATGTACAGAGTAACAAATAAAACTGTTCCAAGTTTTTCTAACTCGCAAGATTATAGTGTTGCCATATGTGAAGACTTTCATCTTTCAACAACTTTCATCTCTCTCCCGAAATTCCAAAGTGTTGTTTCTGTTAACAAAAAAAATTTAAATTGTTTTTGTTGTGGTTGTGAATTTATTTTTTTAAATATCATGGTATATTTTATAAAAGTTAAAGATACTAGATATTTAGATTTTTTTACTATATTTCTTTTTCGCCCTCATGATAAGGATCAAACCTTTTCCGAAATTTCCTCTATTTCCTGGAATGTGATCTAAATCTAAATCAAAATCATAAATTTATTTTTTCAATAAATTTATATTTTTGTTGTCGATGTACCATCAATGTTGTCACTGTAACTATTTTTGTGTTAAGTCAAATCAATAACAGGAAATAAAATATATGAAATAATGCAATCAATTTTGTTATTTTCTAACTTTAAGGCATATTGAATCATCATCATTTGAGGAAGTTTTTAATTTAATGAAAAATATATGTAACATCTTTATTGAAATATCACTTTAAATATGGAGTTTGTACACTAATAATAATGCATATGTTATTTTAGGGAAAAGTCTATTAATTTTCCGACTTATAGCCGAAATTTGAAGCATAGAGAAAACAGATACATTGTGACAACCGAATGGTTTTGTTAAATCAACCAAATTATTTGGTTGTCGAGCCAAATATATTCCTGGGTCAATTAAAAAATTATGTAGTCAAAAAAAAAAAAAAATATCGATGAACCATGCGGTTGGCAAAACATTCAGTTATCCAAATGAAACTGTTTTCTCTGTTTTTCTCTGTGTATCAGTGCCTAAATGCCTATCGTGTACCTATCAAGTATTAAGATAGTATGGTTTTCAATTAATTGAAATGATTATCCTCTTAAAAAGATACCTACAAATTTTAATGAAGTTTTGAAATGTGATAGAGACGAGAAAAGTATAAAAAGAAGTTTCTGAGACTGGTTTCCTTTTAAAAGGTATAAAGAAAATCGAAAAAATTTTCCCCACTGTGGGGTCTGGGTTCGATTTTAACAAATTTGAATCAAAAGTTTTTTTTTTTAATTTCGTCTCCTATTTTCTATAGATATAGTTTTCTTGTTAGCGGGAATTATTTGCTGTTGTATATATTTGCTAAGCAATCAAAAATCAACATAATAGAAAGAATAGAATAAATGTAAATTATTTTTATATATCAGTTTATATTTTTTAAAGTCTTTCAATAAGAACACCCATTAATAATAATAAAAAAATATTAAATTTCATTCAAAGTGTTGTAAAAATATAAATATTGTTTTTTTTTTATGCAAAATTTCTTACAAAAATATTTATTCTCATTGAAATTTATACTAAAAAATAGAAGCAAAAAAAACCTACTTTAAATAAAATACAATACAATACTATAAAAAAATTAAAATAGAAAAATATAATTTAATAAACCTGGGAGTTGGTAAACACTGAGAGAATTATATGCTTGATAATAATGAAATTTTGCATATTTATGCTTACCAAAGCAGTCATTAGACGTCTTGAATGGTGCTTGCTAGGATCAGAGCTACTGAAGAATTCAATCCTTAATCCGATTTTCAATTCTGATTGGCTGTAGAATTTTTGAATTCTCAAACTAAAATTATCCGTCGATTTATTCAATCACTGTACCCAATTCATTTGCCAATTTGGGGATTAAATCAATTTATTTTTCAATGGCTTTTGTTTCATTCCATTAAATAATTTGGTTAGATTTTTTCATTCCATTTTTTGGGATGATTATATGATTTTTTTAATACAGGAAAATGAAAATTAGAAAAAGAAGATATTAATAATAATAAACCAAAATTGTAAAATCGCTAAAATTTTAAAAATCGCCAGAATTGCAAAAAATCGTCTAAATTCAAATATCACTAAAGTTGTAAAAAATCACTCAAATTAAAAATAATAATATTGCCTTGTTAAAAAAAGAACAATTGCAAACTTAAAAAAATATCGCCAAAAACGGCAAAAAACGCTAGAAATAGGAAAAATTGCTATAATATAAAAACAATTGCAAAATTAAAAAAAAATGCCAAAATTTAAAAAAACTACTAGAATTGTAAAAATTTCTTAAATTTAAAAACATCGCCTTAAAAATAAGAAAAAAATGCAAAATTATACAAATTGATTATCTCAAATTGGAAAAACATCGCCTTAATACTAAGAAAGTTAAGAAATCGCCTAAATTGGAATAATCGCTATAAGTGCAAAAATTGCTCAAATTAGAGAAACATCGCAAAAAAAATCGTTCAATTTTAGAAAGATCTTTTAAATTAAAAAAAAATTGCCAACATTAAAAAAAACCTCCAAAACTAAATGCGACAAAAATTTAAAAATGCCAAGATTAAAACAATAAAAAAAATCGCCTAAATTGAAAAAAATCGCCAACATTTTAAGGGTGCTTGCGATGGCCAAAAAAAGAAAATATTATATTTATTTATTCCCTTGTTTGTGGTACCAAATGTAACAAATATTTCCCTTTTGTGCCAGCACTGGTTACATTTATATTTGCGGTTCACAACCACCAATGTAAAATATAAATTAAAAGTACTCTCTGAGAGTTACCCAATAGCATTCTATTTCATTTGTCCCTATCTCTGCTCAACGATTTTGAATTTGAGTAAGGATACCGTTGTTTTTCTAATTAGTAACATAGAAGTTTATACAAGTAAAACGCAAAATAAAAAGATCTATACCATGATAAGTAACGTGGAATTCGCAAAAGAATGTCGAAAGTGACGCAAGATAGGTGCCAATATTTTAATTTGTGAACAAAAAAAAAACAATTAAAAGAAAAAGAACACGTTTTTCCACTTGAATAAAATTGACAAAATAGTTAAATTCAATTTCCATTTTAGTAAACTATTCTGTTAAACTTTAAATTGTAAGTTTTAAAAAATTGTTCACCGCCATAACATTTTGTGATCTAAATTGGCTAATAATACCCATACCCGTACGACCACTAATCTTCCACCAGGATACTATAAATTTACGGAATATTGAAACTTGGGAGGGGTTTTATCCATTCCCCGAAACCCACGTAAATTTTACGCACGTGTATGCATTTACCACGTTGCCTTACGGAATTCAAAGACACATTTATGCTTGTTACAGCGAATGATTGCCTACCATAATAAAAAGTACAGTCAAGGCTTGCCAGTTTAAACAACATAATTTGCTGAACAAAGACAATCTGCCTTGCTACTGCCTTCTAAAATAAACAACAACTACTCAGATGATAGCCATTAAATAATTCGGACTACTTTTATAATTTTCTACATTTTTCCTAATTCCAGATTTAAAATCATCTATCCTAACTAATTTTAATTCCTAACTTAATCATAAATGTAAACCACTTCTGTCTCTTCTTGCTGAATCCTATACCTTTACTATACTTTACAACTTATACCGTTCATCCTATGTTTAATGATTTCATTCATGTAAAGAATGGATAAGCATGTATTTTGTTTAAATTTCTAAACTAGCATTCCATATTGAATTCTCTTTAATTTTATCCATGCTTATCCAATCTCTTTTACTAAGCTAATTTTGTCAATACTAAATTAAATTCTCAGCTCTAATACAACAACGATTGCACAGGCCTATGCACCGTGGGACAAGTAAGAGTAAGTTTGTGTTATTTTCCTATGTATTTGATTTTTATTGTTTTCAAAAGGTACATTTCCGTTAGCTAGTATATTTTTTGTATTTAATTTCAATTCAATAATTATAAATGTTCTCTTTATTTTTTTAATGTTCTTTTTGAATCCCTTTCATTCCTGAAATAATAAATGAATTAAATTTCTATTAAAATGAACTAACTTAGTTTGAAATAAAGAAGAGCCAAATCAAGAGAAGATTTAGGGGTTTCCATAATCAATTAATAGGATAAAGGGGAACCATGGTTGGGGAGGGCGAGAGATTAAAACACCTACTAATCTCAGGTGGCAAACGATATAACACCAGTATTATAGTTTCTGTTCTTAGAGTATAATGCAAGTAGTCCGTCCGTAATAACCTGTTTCTTTGTTAAAAATATTATTACAAATTTATTGTGTATAGCACGTTCAATTTTTTTAATGGTAAGATTTGAAGATGATCATAGAGACAAGAATCCCACCCCATCCGGCGAGTCCTAGTCTTTCAGAACGTGCCGTCTCTGGAATCGTCACTAACACCACAATTCATAAAATTTAGTCAATTTACCATTACATGCTATACCCTAGATACATGCAGTCACTCATTTTCTCTGTGTAATAGTAACAATTTAAAAACATAAGTTTCTAGTTTTAATATAAAATAAAAACGAAAACACTTTGCTCATATTTGTATCTTGTGTAACACTCTGTTTATAAGTTATATGTATTCTTATATTACACTCACCAAAAAAAGTCTGTAATGGCAACTGAAAATTTTGCTGTTATTATGGGAAATTCTGCTAATTTGAGCCCAGCGGTATTTTTTGCTAATCTTAGCAACACATGTCTGCTGACGTGTAGTACAATGAAATTAGTAGAAAAATTAATAGCCGCTACTAAATTTTAGTAGACTTTTTGTAAAGTGGAATTTAAAATCAGTTTGCTAAAATCAGCAAAAAAATTAGTAAAAATATTAATACAAAGTTTTAGATTTATTTTTTTTATCGAGCATCAAAAATTTTGATATTTTTTAAAAGATGTTTTATACAAAATGAAAAAAAATCAAAGGCTTAAAAATGTTAAAAATTGTTAAAACATAAACGAATTTATCATTTTGTTTTAATATGGTAATTTCTGTTTTGAAAAATATTTTAGTCAATTTTTTTTTTACTTTTAAGGTTAAATTTGATTGTTTTTAGGGCTGATTTTTAGAACTAAAAAACATTTTTAGTGCTATTTTAAGTGGATGTCCTCTTTTTAGACATGAGTCGGTATCTTCACTTCCGATCCCTTTTTTAATCCTATGTAACATTTTAGGGCAATTTAAGTTTGTTTGAAATAACATTTCTTTCAATATCGACTTTTTTAAAATTAGTAATTTTTTTTTGCTAATTTTAGCAAATCGGTTTTCAAAAATTTGTAAAATGATTTCTAAAATTAGCAACGAAAGTTTGTAGATATTCTGTAAAAATTCTGTAATTTGTAAAATGTAAATAGCAAAGAGATTTGCTAAATAATAATTTTTTTACTAAAAATCAGTTCAAAATAGTAAAGTGGGATTAAAAACCGTTTACAAATTTTTCTACTAACTTTTTTTTCTGAGTGTACATCTTATATACTATGTATATTATTATATGAATACCCCTATTATTGTAAGTATTATAAGTAAAGACTATTAGGATCAATAATACTTCAAATTGTTACTAAGTAATAACAATAGACGCTACCGAACATGCACAATCATGTCGACTTTCTTATATACACTCCATGTGTATATAAAACAAGAGACATGATTTGGCATGCTTAATTTTGTTTCGTTAAATATGAGACTGTTTTAAGAAAGCGCGTTATATTTTACATTGTTCTCTATTATTACATAGGCAAAGATTTGGTTGCTAAGTCGATATAGAGGAGACGTGCACAATCATGATCAATAGCTTTCATATTTACAATATGCTTTTTGGTTGCTAATATGAAAGTATTAAAGACAGTGTTAAAATTAAAGTCAATGAGGAAACATCAAAGCAACTAAATTATATTTAAATAAAATCTTAATAAATTCAAAGTTGTGTTTTATTTAAAAATAAAAGACCTACGACAAAATGTTTATACCCAGTAAAAATAATTGTAAGTAATTTTTTTTAGTTCTGATTTCCTCTTCTAAAGCACTATGTACTTCGAAAAATGTGATTATGAAAGAAATTAATTCTTCTCAAATATATTGCGGGTAAGTTATTTTAATAACAGTCAAGGTTTAAAATTAACCATAGATATTTTCATATAAATTTGACATTTATAACTGTAGTTAAGTACTAAAATTTAATTATTTTGAAAAAAGTTATCAGGCGCTAGTATTTTGTATCAATTTTTAACTTACAATTTACCATATTTTAAATTCTTAAAATTGTAGTCATCAATGCAAGAATTTCGAATAAATTAATTTAATAAATAAGGCCCGATTACTGAATGTCTGAATCAATCTGAAACTTTATATGTGAAACAGCAACCAAGGTAACGGTCAAATTCCCAGGTAGAAGCTAACGTCATATTGGGGAAATAAGGCTAAGCACCGACAACTTAATGTCCCTTTAAAATTTAAATTAAAAATTTATTTGGAAACATCAAACGATCTCATTTTTCACTTAACCATAAGAAGTGCTTTAGATGCAATGAAAATGGATCATAAAAGAAAACTTCCACCCTAAGACACCTCTATGTAAAAATCACTGGTTCCGATAAAAATTTTCACAGCACTGGAATCGATATCACTGCTTTTTTTTCTCTTCTTTTGCTACTTTATTTTTGTTGGGTAGCTGAAGGACTTTTAGCTTAAAGAAACAGGTTTTGACTGCACAAAGAAAACAGATTCATTGTAACAACCGAATTTCTTGCCAACCGAATGGTTTGGTTGAAGCCACCGATATATGTGTTTTTCACAATCGACATTCAATAAATGCAACAGAATTTTGGTTGAAATCAAATATTTAAATTGTTTAAAATGGCGTTTTTCAGCAACACACCAAGCACACCACAGAAGAACCCAACAAAAACATGGTAATGACAGATCGTTACTGTGTAGATTAGCATGTAATCATAGGTAGTTACTTTTTTCATTACTTTAAACAACAAAATAGTGATCTACTACACTCACCAAAAAAAAGTCTGTAATGACAACTGAAAATTTTGCTGTTATTACGGGAAATTCTGCTAATTTGAGCCCAGCGGTATTTTTTGCTTATCTTAGCAACACATGTCTGCTGACGTGTAGTACAATGAAATTAGTAGAAAAATTAGTAGCCGCTACTAAATTTTAGTAGACTTTTTGTAAAGTGGAATTTAAAATCTGTTTGCTAAAATCAGCAAAAACAAATTACTAAATATTATTAATATTAGTAAAAAGCTTTGAATTTATTTTTCTTATCGAGCATCAAAAATTTGGATTATATTTTTTAAAAAACGAATTAATCATTTTGTTTTAATTTGGTAATTTCTGTTTTGAAAAATATTTTGGTCAATTTTTTTTTTACTTTTAAGGTTTAATTTTAATTGTTTTTAGGCCGGATTTTTAAAACTACAAAACCTTTTCAGTGCTATTTTAAGTGGTGTCCTCTTTTTATACATGAGTCGGTATCTTCACTTCCGATACCTTTTTAAATATATGTAACATTTTAAGGAAATTTAAGTTTGTAGGTGTAAGTTTTAATTGGAAATAACATTTTCTTCAATAACCACTTTTTTAAAATTAGTAATATTTTTTGCTAATTTTAGCAAATCGGTTTTCAAAAATTTGTAAAATGATTTCTGAAATTAGCAACAAAAATTTGTAAATATTATGTAAAAATTCTGTCATTTGTAAAATGTAAATAGCAAAAAGATTTGCTAAATAATAATTTTTTACTAAAAATCAGTACAAAAATAGTAGAGTGGGATTGAAAACCGTTAACAAATTTTTTTACTAACTTTTTTTCTGAGTGTAATAATGGGTGAAAGAAGTACTTATATGTATACGCAAAATAATGATTTACTATAAGTTGTTTTTTTTACCATTATATTTATTAATTTGTTTTGAAAAACTACAACAAAATAGAAAATTATCTGACGTAAATTAAATACAAATTAAATACAATTTAAATACAAATTATTCTTGTCGATATCTTTAAGACAGAAAATTTTACGTGATTAAGGTACACTATTGTTTTATTAAGAATAACTACTTACTTTATTATTGTAGGTAACCACTTATTTCTTCACTATGAGTTACTATACTGGTAATTCATTATTCTCACTTTTTTTGTAAGCGAGAGGGTAATGACCACCCATGAATTTTGGGACATCGCGAAGAAAAGTAATTAAGCAAGTAAATAGCCAGGTGTGTTACTAACTCCCTAAATTACTTGGTACTGTCTGTTTTTGCTGGGTAGTAAATGACTTACTACTTTGCTTTACTCTCAAACAGCTGAATCATCCACCCAGTTAATCGACCTGATAAAAGTGTACACTGCACAGTTTCTTTTGAAGCTCACAATAATTTTTGAAAGTTACTCTTATTATATTTTCATAATCAAATATTTAATATTTATTAGTATCTTCCTTTATTTAAATTATATTTATTTTATTTGAGTGTTCTTCTTAAACTTGAAAATTTTTAAATTCAAATTTAGTTTATGCAAGTTTAAAATCGACTCTGGACACTCAGCCATTGAAGTCTTTTTAGTTTTGATGTTCGTAAATCAAACCAAATCAAGATTGATTAACAAAACTCATCGTTAGTCAATGGGAATTAAGGTAAAATTTTAGTGGTGCTGATATTTTGGTTGTTAGTCAGCGCCAATTTGAAAAAAAAACTTTTTGGAATGCTGACAAATAGTTGAAGTCGTTTCTTAAATTTTTTACCAATCAACCAAAACTAATGATTTCCAACGTTTTTCTGCTGATATTGGTTAAATTTTTTAATTTTTTATCTTTAAATCCTACACCCAGAACTAGGAATTATTTTGATTAATATTAATAATTCAAAATGAGGTAGAGCAAAACCCAGCGAAGGCTTTACTATCTCAAAGAAGTACTTTCATTTCGCTTTGATTTGTTGAGGCTTTAAGCAATGACCCTTAAATTTTTACAGAGTGATATATATTTGTTGTGTTAGTTTTTGTAATAAATAAAATTTTTGAGTTTTCATCATTAAATACATCAACATATAAATAGATGTATTTTTTATTTAGTATTTATACTTGTCACAGAGATTTTTAAAAATTTTTACACATATAAGTACCTAAGAAAGAAACCTCACTATCATAAACACTTTACAAAGCTATAGTTTTGACTTGTTTTTTGTTAAAAATTTTTTTTTAAAAAATTATCATTTTATATTTTTCCTTTCCAGAATAACAACCTGATGTATTTTATATATAAATTGACAATTAAAATTCGCTGATCGTTGTAAAATAGAATTTATTTTATTTTCAACACGTTTTTTCTTATTCTCTTGTTTTTTGTTTTTAATTCTCTTAACAGAGTTTCCGCATTTTAATAGTTTTTTTGGTTAACAAAAAACATATGATGAGTAAAATTAGCATACGATATTCTATGGCTCTTATGTTCTCTCTTTGTTCTTACAAATGGGTAACGTACTATAAACTATCTTAGTATGTTCGTTTCTAAATTTTTATTTAAATAAATATTTCCGTATTAGTTTAAATTGAGCTTAAGATCTTTTTATTTATAAAAATTAATTATAAATATTTATTTATCCCAATATTTCGTTGAGAAGATCAAAGAAAACTAAAAGAATAATTATTTCCTTTTATTGTTTTCAAATGTTAAAAAATAAAATCTGTCATTAATAAGGAAAGGAGACTAATGAACCTCTACGGTACTCTTTACACTAAAATAATTATGTCAGTTTGTGCAATTACCATCGTACGTCGTTATTTCTGGCGCGTTTTCTCTCATAGTAACAATTGTAGCAAGTCACATTCTTATTCTGGACCGACATTAAATATTACTAAAATAAGTTTAAAAATAATTATTTGGAAGTCTTTCATCTACGGAATTTTTAAACAAGAATCTAGTATTAGTCACACTTTTACAAGACCAATCAAATGGGGATGAATCTTTCATTTTTTATTTATAATTTTATTAAATATTTATAAAATATTTAATTTATTTATTTATATTAATCATATATATATAAATTATATTTTATTACCCCAACCGAGCACTAGCAACAAGGACCATCGATTCGTTGTAGCGTAAACAGACCAGAGCCTCTGGTGGGAATCGAACCCACGACCCCCGCACTGATTAGTTAGCACGCTACCAACTACCGGGGCGCTCGTTTTTATAAAATATATTTTTTATTGTTCCCAAAATTTATTCTAAAAGTAAACTGAAAATTTTTAACAATAAAATGTGTGAGTTATAAAAACAAAATTAATTTTAAAGTAATATTAACAAAAAATAAAAAAAAAAATTAAATAAAATCTTTATGTTTGATTTATTTTATTTTATTTTTTTTCATTTTGATTTATTTCATTTTTATAATAAACTCTATTAAATAAGACACGAGTTTATTATATAACCGTATAATCAAATCTTTATTTAATATTAAAATGTTCTAAATACTTAAATGTACGTCGTTGTGCTTTGCTTGCTACTCAAAGAGTAAGTGGTCTTGTTGCATTTAATAATATTAAAATGACTTGTATAGACAAGTATTATTAAATGTAACGGTAACTCTCCTTAAGCTGTTGCTTTAGCTAATGCTCGTTATTATCATAAATTTGGTGTATTCTAAAAAAAAGTAACGGAAGCATCCAAATAATAAACATTCTAACTTTAAAAGAATCCAATCATTTTGGAATAACACCACAATTTTATTTTATTTTTATATTTTAATTGTTTATTTTTTTAATTTTATTTAATTTTTATTTTATTTATTTTATATGATTTTGCATTTGTTTACTGGTCATCCTTCCTCAACTTTAGTTTATTATACCCTTCACCACAGGTGGAAGGTTATATAAGTTTGTCATTCCGTTTGTAATTTCTACAATATTGATCTTAGACCCAATAAAGTATATATATTCTGGGTCCTTATGAAGAGCAAAGTTGATTTAACGATGTCCGTCTGTCCGTCTGTCCGTCTGTGTGTTGAAATGGGTTATTCGAAGAACCCAGATGAGGACTTGATTGTTTTTTATTTCTGTTACATGTGATCCATTTCTGTTTGCTATTTGCAGATCGGGTAATAAATGGCTGAGATATTAGCAAAAAACCAGGACTATGAATATGTATGTAGAATTTTACGTATAACAAACACATCCATTTGTTGAAATTCTTTTCTTTCATCTCCACCTTTTATACACAAACAACAAACACATACAAAGATGTGTCATTTAAATAAAAACTAAACAAATCTCTAATGAACGAAGACTTTTATATATGTACCTCTATTGACGATGATTTTGTGTGAGCTTCAATAGCTCAGTTGTCTAGAAGCTATGTTTTTATACCCTTCACCACAGGTGGAAGAGTCGCGGGTTCGAATCCCGGTCAATTCACTTTTTTTCGTACATTTTTTTCTATTTAATTAAGTTTTTTTTTTAGTTTATTTTTTGTTTTTTTCTAACATTTAATAATTAATTTAAATAAAATTTTATATTAATAATTAAATAATCCATAAATAGGCTAAAACATCAAAATTTTTATAAAAACCCTCTGATACAAACAAAATACAAACGGTTTTATTTCTATTTTTTGCTCCGATTTAAAAGAATTTATAAAAAGATTTTTAAACTATTTTATTTCTCAAATATTAAGAAAATTTTTGTATATAATTTACCTTTGAGTGCAACTATTTTAGGTCATAACTTATAATAATTTATAAAAAAAAATTATAAACTATTTTCCTTCAAATTTTTAAAATTAAGCTAAAGAAATTACAAATATTTTTAATAAAAAATCGAAATAAATTCCCAAATGCAAATTTGCCAGCTAAATCAAACGTTTTTGTAGAAATAAAACACATGCAGTTCTAGTGATTTCTTTTAACGATTTGTTGAAATTCTTTTCTTTCACCTCTTCACCTTTTACACACAAACAACAAACACTATTCTAGAGCTGTAATATGACCTATGGATACGTCTTATATAGCAAAAGATCGAAAATCTTTAGTATAACATATTTGCTGAAAAACTCGGAAATATCAGTTCAGATAAAAAAAAGTTATGCCCAAAACATAAATTTTTTTTAAATACCTATTTTCTGGAGCCATAAGTCTTCCCGAGTCCAAATTTTATCACCAAACTAAATGGTTAATTTTCTCTTAAATGCGTCCGTATATAAATCTGTCCATTCCATATATGTTCATATATAAACTTCAGTTTTTTCCCAACCATGGTGAAGGGTATATAAGATTCGGCATAGCCGAATTTAGCCGCTCTTACTTGTTTTAGTTTTACTTTATTTTTTGTTAAAAATCTATATATAACTATACAACTTTTGTTTATTTTTTTTTTGTTTTTGGTGGTGAAAATTATCTATTTAAATTTTGTTCAACAATGACATGTTTTTTGACATGAATAATATGCATTTGCTAGCTAAGTTTTCATATAGTAATTCATTTATTTTTTTTGTTGTTGTTTATTTTGTAATTTATTCATATTTATTGTACAAAAAAAAAGTAAAATAGATAAATATAAAAAAATGTGTAATCAACTGAATTTATGTAAGCATTTCAAATATTTATTTTATTACAGCAAATCAACCACAAATACTGCACAAAAAGTTAATTTATATTTTTCGGTTTATTTTAAATTTAAATTTTCTTATATTGACAAACAAATTAATTGTGTTTACATATTAAATGTTTAAAATAAATTTGTATGTAAATAAAATACAAATTTTAATTGAAGTAAAACCAACAATAGAATTTTTTTTTATGTGTGCATATAAATCTGTTTTGATTCCTTTAGTGTGAAATATCCACCTGTAGTCATTGAAAAGTCTAAATTACATTTTAAATCCTTAGGGATTAAGTGCTGAACACCAATTTCAATTTCATTTAGTTGATATGTAAACAAAAGTCATGTTTCTACGTACATATGTTTTGGTTAAGAAACTTGAATGGTTTAAACTATTCATGCATGCATTCATGCATGCATACATTCCAATGTGTTATGTATTACTCTGAGCTTTGTTATTAAAACTTAAAAGAAAATTAAACATACTATGGTCAATGAGTATAGATAAATAATGGGATAACTTAAAATTTATATACCTCAAACGCAAATTCGATTTAATAACAAATACCGGAATTTAATAAAATATTGGTCGAAGTCCCAGCGTATACTGCTTGTCAGTTATTTTTTTGTCTTGATTATAAATAAAATGTGTAATAAATATAAATTTATTTAAGATTTTTATGATTTTGGGTTTGACTATAGATTCAATTCGAATATAAAGGGTGTCCCAAGAAGAACGCAATTTTTAAATTTTAAATAAAACACAGATATTTAAAAAAAAATCGTAAAATTTTCAATGACCGTTTTGCATGAATGCTGCGGTATTTCACTAATGCAGCGTCCAATTTCCTCTTTTAAGGCTTGAGTCGTCGTCGGCTTATTCGCGTAAACCATCGACTTCAAAAAACCCCAAAGAAAAAAATCTAATGGTGTTAAATCGCACGATCTAGGCGGCCAATTCTGATCTCCAAAGCGCGAAATAACACGACCGGGAAATGACTGATGCAGCAATTGAATTGTTTCTCTGGCTGTATGACATGTGGCGCCGTCTTGTTGGAACCACATGCCCTCCACATTCATTTCTTCAATTCTAGGCAAGAAAAAACTGGTTATCATTTCACGATACCGAACACCATTGACTGTTTGCGCTTGACCTGCCTCATTTTCATAAAAAAAAGGTCCAATGATTCCTCCAGCCCAAAAACCACACCACACACTGACACGTTGAGGATGCATTTGCTTCTCGTGAATCACTCGAGGATTTTCCTCACCCCAAATGCGACAATTCTGCCTATTGACGAAGCCATCAAGATGAAAATGGGCCTCGTCACTGAAGATGATTTTATCGGAAAAATCAGCATTTTCATGTTGTCTCTCCAATACCCAATTAACGAACTCCCTTCGCTGTTCCTGGTCAGCTGGCTTCAGTTCCTGAGTCAATTGAACTCTGTATGCATGAAGATGCAAATCTTTTGTCAAAATTCGCTGCAAAGTGGATTTGGAGACACCAATTTGCTGAGCTCGGTGTCGAATTGAGGTGGATGGAGCTTGAGCGACATTATCACGTACAGCTGCGACATTTTCGGTCGATCGACCTGGTCGATGGCGCGTTGTTGTCTTTACATCACTAGCAGACCCAGTTTCGGCAAATTTATCCATTAATCTCTTTACAGTTGACTCTTTTGGAGCATTATTGTGACCCCAAATTGATCGCAATTTGCGAACTGTAGCCGCAAAACTTTCACCATTTTGGTAAAACAATTTCACAATGAGAATGCGTTGTTCATTCGTGTAGCGCTCCATTTTTACTAACCTCGTACCTTCTACTAGCAAACAATAACAATTGTTCAAATGTCAAACAATGACACTTCGAATGTTGCCAGATTTAAAAATTGCATTCTTCTTGGGACACCCTTTATCATTCAATATAAATATAAATTAAAAGCAAAGTAATTTTTTGAAAATTGTTTACTAATCAGTTCAGAAGTAGTGCTGTAGGTAGAAATATATTATTTCTACCTACAGCACTACTTTTCATTATTGCTTCTACATTTCATTATTGCATAAATTGCAATAATGAAATCAAGTTCTAACCTAAGAAAATCTTTGAATAAATTCTAAAGTTAAAGCCAATTTTGTCCTTTAAAATTTGCATTTTTTTTAAAATAAATTTACGCAAATAGTACGAGTGCTACTTGGCGTATGAGTTATATATTTATTATTACTAAAATACATTAATCATACGCCTAGTAGTACTAGTACCTGTGTTAATTTGCAAGAAATTTATATTTTTTTAGTGTACACAATTGCTTTTATTCTCGGAATTTATGCATAGATTTTTTCAATAATACCTTAGATTCCTCGCTGGGCTTTACTCCTGAAATAAAAAGATTTTTTTATTTTACTTTTTTTGTTTTAAAGTTAAAAAATTTTAATTCTGAAAAATTAAAATTAATTTTATAATATGTAGTCGAATGAATGATATATTATCAGGCCAATTCGTTATACCTAAATATTCGTTATACAAGTCAATATTCCGTACAATTCATACAAGTTTTTGTATGAATTGTACTTAATATTTAGCATTTTTAAAATCTTAAAAATTGAAAAAAGAAGTGCAATAATGGTACACATCTACACTAGAAGATTCAGAAATAAAAAATCCTCAAATTATTTTCTCATTCATATTTCTGTTTTATTTTTTAATATTTTTTTTACCAATTATTCGTTATATCGAGTATTAATTTGCAGAAATATTCGTTCACGAAATTATATATATACTATTATACAAAATGACTTTGTTGGAGGGTATACAGATTTAAAAATTCTACTGAAGATCACTTGGGGGAAAGTGAAATTACGTATTTTGTAGGATACATTATCTTTAGATTTTTAAAAATTATATTTACTTTTTTTTCTCAAAAACTAATACAAAATTGTATAACTGACAATTAAAAAAAAAAATTGATAACTCATACAATAAATTATTTCAGCTATATTTTCGCGCTTACTTATTATTTATTAAGTTATAAAATTAAATCTACGTTAAACCAATAACAGTTAAATGTTGAAGTTCATAATACAGTATCAGCGTTGTTATAATATCTCATGTTAAAATAGAAATATTAAAGCTGCATGCCTAGTTCAATATATGATCGTATATGATCTTATATATGGCCATATATTTTCGAATCCCAAATTTGAGGGTATATGTGATCATATATGAGATGACATATACTTATCATACATGATCATATATGGCCATATACCCTCAAATTTTGTTTTCGAAGATATATAGTAATATATGAAATCATGCATATATGGTATGTGGTTATTTATGATCTTATAAAATCCCATGTATGACCATGTATGTTCATATATATACATCGATTTTTATTGTACATGAAATATCAGTTTTTTTTTCGACAGTTAACATTCAGAACATTATGTAGTTTACTGTTTTTAGTTTAATAACAAAGAGTTCAGTTCAGTTAAAAATAAAGGAACATACATTTATTTTTTCAAAAAAAAAAAAAAAATTTTAACTTTTTGATACATTTGTTCAAAATGATCTACTGTCATTTTCTGAATTTTTCAGTTTCATTTACTTTTTTAATTGGTTTACCCCAAAAAACGGTAATTTGTGGTTTATTTGTTTCCGTTACAATTATTACAAACTTTAATTTTGTTTTTAAATTTTTAAAAAAAAAAAAAAATATTTAAAAAATTCCAATTTTATTTTAATTGTTGGTTTTTTTTAAATTTTATTTTAATTTTAATTACAAGATTTTCGCAAACACACACACATATGGCCATTAACACAAAATGTGTTGATAGACTGTGTGAGTATACATTTTTTAGATTAAAAAACAAATAATAATACAAGAAATCGAAGCAATTTCAAATAATTGTATAATCAGTTATTTTTTACGGAATTTGCAGGTTAAATTTTAAATTTTTTTTGTAACTAATTTTTGATTTTTTACTGAGGGATCCGTTGTTTAAGCAAGATTTAAAAATATTTAATAAAAATCATTTGATTTTAATGAAAAGTAAAAAGACTGGCTTTTAAATGAAATATAATTTCTTTCAAATAGTATTTTCGGTTATTTTAACTTACAAATTATTTTAAGTGTTGTTAAGGTGAAAATATTTTAGCGGTAACAAAAGCCAATTGAAAGTATTTTGAATCGACAACAATATTCTATAAGTTTTGCTTGCCATTATTAAATAAAAATATTCAAAGGTTTTTATAGTTAAATATTAAATTTCCATTAATGTATTTTTCCTACATAGTGTATGCATTGATGCAGTTGTTGTTTTGTGGTGTTGATGTTGTTTTTGTAATCTGTGGTTTATTAAGCATGTTTAAATTACATTAAGTAAAATAATGTTTTAGTTTCTGAGATTTAGATTTTTTTTTTGTTATTTACTCTTAGCTTAAATTAAAAAAAAAAAAAAAAACATATTTAAAACGAAAAGGGGTAGCCACACTTAAAATAGTTTGTAAGTTTAAATAACAGAAAATGCTTCAAATAGCTTTTGTTATTTATTTTTAATTGTTGTTTAAACAAATGATTAATCAGTTAAAATAAATGTTAAAATTTAAACTACCAAATTTTTAAAAAATAAATGATTTAAGCATTTATTTGGAATTGTTTCTGTTATTGTATTTTTTTTTTTGTTAATCTACAAAATATATGTATGCATAGCTATAGACACATTTTGTGTGAATGTGTTTGTGTATGTATGTGTGTTTATAAAGTTCTTGTAATTTGAATTAAAATAATTTTGTATATAAACAAATAATTTAAATAAAAATCAAGGTGGAATATTTTGAATATTTTTTTTCAACAAACAGCAAAAATTTTTAATTTCTAAAAACTGAAACGGACACAAATAAACTAAAAATTTCCGTTTTATGGGTAAATTTTTATTAAATTTCAAACAAATGAAAAAAAAAAAATAAATGAAATTGAAAAAAATCGGTAAATGACAGTAAATTTTTTCGAACAAACGTTTAAAAAACTAAAATGGATATTTCGTTAAAAAATAACTGCATGTTCCTATAATTTTAAATGAAAAGGCAAGTTTTTTTGTTAAACAACAAACAGTAAACTACATAATATTCTGAGTGAAAATTTCTTTGCGTTTTCTTATATATTTTATCTTTTAAAAAGTATTCTTAATTTTTTATGTATGTATTTTTTAACACTAAAATGAAAATGTTAAAAAAAAAATAGTTAAGTAGTTGTAGTAGTAGTGGTAATAGTGGTTTGTTGTTGTTGATATGCAACACTAAGATTACAAGTATATAAAAATAATGAAAAAAAAATACTATGGAAGAAAAAGCTTAAAACAAATTTAATGCCTTACATAACATGATGACAAATTTTATTTTTTTTATACAAATACCTAGAAGTGAAATACTACACCTTATCCAATTGTATTTCAGAAATATTCAATTGTATTTCAGAAATTGTCAATTGACTATTTCTGAAATACAATTGGCAATTTCTAAAATATTTCTGAAATACAATTGACTATTTCTGAAATACAATTGACTATTTCTAAAATACAATTGACTATACTGAAATACAATTGACAATTTCTGAAATACTATTGACTATTCTGAAATACAATTGACTATTTCTGAAATACAATTGACTATTCTGGAATACAATTGACTATTTTTGAAATACTATTGACTATTCTGAAATACAATTCACTATTTCTGAAATACAATTGACTATTCTGAAATACAATTGACTATTTCTGAAATACAATTGACTATTCTGAAATACAATTAACGATTTCTAAAATACTATTGACTATTCTGAAATACAATTGACAATTTCTGAAATACAATTGACTATTATGAAATACAATTGACGATTTCTAAAATACTATTGACTATTCTGAAATACAATTGACGATTTCTGAAATACAATTGACTATTATGAAATACAATTGATAATTTCTGAAATACTATTGACTATTCTGAAATACAATTGACTATTTCTGAAATACAATTGACTATTCTGAAATACAATTGACTATTCTGAAATACAATTGACTATTTCTGAAAAACAATTGACTATTATGAAATACAATTGACGATTTCTAAAATACTATTAACTATTCTGAAATACAATTGACTATTTCTGAAATACAATTGACTATTATGAAATACAATTGATAATTTCTGAAATACTATTGACTATTCTGAAATACAATTCACTATTTCTGAAATACAATTGACTATTCTGAAATACAATTGACTATTTCTGAAATACAATTGCCTATTCTGAAATACAATTGACTATTCTGGAATACAATTGACTATTTCTGAAATACAATTGACTATTATGAAATACAATTGACGATTTCTAAAATACTATTGCCTATTCTGAAATACAATTGACTATTTCTGAAATACAATTGACTATTATGAAATTCAATTGACAATTTCTGAAATACTATTGACTATTCTGAAATACAATTGACTATTTCTGAAATACAATTGACTATTATGAAATACAATTGACTATTTCTGAAATACAATTGACTATTCTGAAATACAATTGACTATTTCTGAAATACAATTGACTATTATGAAATACAATTGACGATTTCTAAAATACTATTGACTATTCTGAAATACAATTGACTATTTCTGAAATACAATTGACTATTCTGAAATACATTTGACTGTTTCTGAAATACAATTGACTATTCTGAAATACAATTGACAATTTCTGAAATACTATTGACTATTCTGAAATACAATTGACTATTTCTGAAATACAATTGACTATTATGAAATACAATTGACGATTTCTAAAATACTATTGACTATTCTGAAATACAATTGACTATTTCTGAAATACAATTGACTATTCTGAAATACATTTGACTGTTTCTGAAATACAATTGACTATTCTGAAATACAATTGACAATTTCTGAAATACTATTGACTATTCTGAAATACAATTGACTATTTCTGAAATACAATTGACTATTCTGAAATACAATTGACTATTTCTGAAATACAATTGACTATTCTGAAATACAATTGAATATATCTGAAATACAATTGACTATTCTGAAATGCAATTGATAATTTCTGAAATACAATTGGCTATTCTGAAAACCAATTGACTATTTTTGAAATACAATTGGAAAAGGTGTAGTAGATATAGTATGAGAAAAAATTAAAATTTTTTTTATAGAAACTTATTTGAAAACTCAGGTTTTCCAAAAGAAAATTTCTGTAAAACAATTTTCTTGACAATCTTTATATTTTAATACTGTTTTTTTTCTATACACGTAATTGTGGTTACAACAGTACAATTTTTTTTACAAATTAAAAATAAACTATACTATAAAGAAAAAGTGTATTAAATTGTAAAACTTACACGGGGGTGAATAATTTTTTTCCTATTGTAATGTGTATCCTTTTTTTTTTACAAAAAATATATAAAACTGCTTAAGACAAACGATTAAAAACAAAAACGTTAATAAAATTTGTAGTACGTATTTTAAAATAATAGCAAATTTAAATAAGAAAACATCATTTTCAAAACAGCTATGTAAATGTAAATACATGTGTTTTAGTGTACAAAAACAAAACAACAACAACAAAAACTAACTACTTACAATAATTGTTAACATGATTTGAACAACTGTTGTTAAGCTAATGTTAATAATTAAAAACTATTGAACTTAAATATTTTGTTTATTTACATTTAATCAAATGTGTCGAGTCTTTTGCATGCGCATTAAACTACTGCAATGAATGTCTTAAATGGCATATCAAGACATTCACTTAAATAGTAAATGCGTAAAATATTACATTTGCTACCAACAAAACAAACAAATACTTCTACCATCATTCATTTCAAAACAAAACACCAAGCCATCCAAAACATTTTATAAGCAAAACAAAAGTACTGCCTATCAGAGTACACTGAAATGAGTATTCATTGCTATTTCAGATGAAAAAAACTCTTTGGTTATGTTTGTGTGTGAATAGACTAATTTCGTACATTCATTAGGGTGCCTCACTAAAAAAATGAATATTTACGCCCGCTAGAAATAAATTATGATTTGTGTCATGAATGTTGCGAAAAGATTAGGGCTTTTTAAAAAAAAAAAATCAACTGTATTCCATTTATTTTACTATATTTTGCTCAAAGAAATTGTCACACATATTGAAATCTGCATCACAAATTTTAGAAAACCTTTCCATTTTTTTAATATGAAATATATCAAAAGGCAAAAGAAATTAATTAAACACATTGCGACAAAAAAATATTTATTTTTCAATACGTCATCTATAACTATAAACATAAAATAAATCCATGAAGAAAAACAGAACTAAAATACGATCTTATCTATATAAATTACTCTTTTTGTAATTCATTTTTATCTATGTTTGAATGTAAAAACATTATTTGATTTATGGAAGTATCATTTGAAGCAATGCTACATCTTTTATCTGAAATTAAATTGCGGGCAATAGAAAATGTCCTTTCAGAGGATGCACTAGTTGCGGGAGCTGCTAGTATTTTGCAACTGGTTTTATATAATAAAGGAAACTCATTTTTATGTTGTTCCCACCATTGCAAAATGTTAAAATCATCATGTAGCATTACTTTAACACTTTCGTACATATGTATTTCACTGTTGATTTTGTCACCAGCATTTATATTATCATCCTGTAACACAAAATCGTAAAACATTTTAATGTCGGAATTGGAAAATCGTGATGTTGAATCATTTTGTTCTTCTATCTCAGATGCATCTCCTATATAACTTTCCATTATCCGTTTGCACTCGGATTTAATGAATTGTTTTTCATTTTCATTGAAATGAAGTAGCTTATTAGCTGGAGGGAAAAGAAAAAGTGCAATTTTATGGTAAATTGTTAAGTTGGCCATAACAACTGTATCCAAATAACCGCTCAATTTAACTTTTAAATTTTTAATTATTAACAAATCTTCCGAACTTTCAGCACACGCTTTCCTCAAGTTATGAATATGAACAATAACCAGATGTAGCGTTGCATAATTCTCTCCTTCGAATTTTTTGAAAGATTCTTGAAATGGTTCCAAAAGTTTAATAATGACGCTTACTTCATTTAAATTAATGTTATGAATTCTGTTCATTTGCTGTTTTTCTTGCAAAATTTGTACTATTGCGGACCAATTTTTTTCAATTGAAACAAATAAATAGTACACTGTGTTCCAACGTGTTGGAGAAAAACTCTTCAATGTAACACCGAGTGTTGAATTTAGTCCCGATTTTTTAAAATATTTCACTAGTTTACAGCATGCTTGACATAAATTTGCAGCTTCATTTACTTCATCAATTGATTTTTGCAATGAATTATGGATTAAGTGATTAACACATTTTATATGATTATACTCTCGAAAGGCAGCAATCATGTTTGAACCTCTATCTGTGACAATAATGGCATTATCATTGAGGTCACAGTTAAACTCCTTTAATAATTTAATAATTTTTAAAGTAATTTTATCATCTGAAAATTAGTATAACCCTCATATAAATGGTTCATTTATTGTATTAATAAGTTTAAAAACCTACGTGTACATTTCTGACCCTCCATAGACTTCATTCCAAGCAGTCTTACAACTAAATTACCATCCTTTATATAGTGAATTGTCAAGGACAAAAAACTTTTGCGAATGTAATTATCAGTCCAAATGTCAGAAGTGAGCCCAAATCCAATATTTTTGATTGATGATATTTCGGATGAAACTTTTTGAAAATGTGTTTGGTACAATTTATTAATGTTTCTTGACACAGTCGTTGGGTGCGGAAGCGCGCTGTTAATATCAACATTTTGTCCATGTTTTGCACCTAAGGATATGAAAAATTCACCTACTTTTTTTAATACGGAGTCTTCAACTATTCGGAAAGGTCTGCAATTTACAATGGTCCATTCAGTGAAAATTTGTACTGCTTTATTTTTAGTTTCGGCGTCAACTTCAATTTTGGAACTACTACTACTGTTTTCTGTCAATAAAATGTAGCACTTATGTTTGACTAAATTCGATGTTGACTTTTTATTGAATTTATAAACATTTAAACATTTTCGACAACCAACAATATTATCAATCTCCTGCCCCAATTCATTTTCAATTTTCCCAAATATGTTCCACACATTGCTCCTTCCTCTTTTGTTATTCAATTTATACTCCCCAGCCAAAAGCCTAGATTTAATAGTGGAATTACTAAACAAGCATACATTTGATTCATCCGCGTCAGTAGAACCGTTTATTGATACCTGTTCAAATAAATACATATTATACATATGCAAGGTAACACAATTTTTCTGCACCACCCTAATAAATGTTTTTTTTTGTCTCAAAAGAAGAAAAACTTACGCTGTTTTCAGTCATAGCGAAACTCAAATTGTTGTTGCATTAACAAACGAAAAAAAAAAAATTGCCACCCTCCTTCTTCGTTAACAGATAAGCTACTGAATTGATTCAAAGCTACAGAATAAATGTATGTACATGTGTGAATTTTTAATGTTATTATGGTTGCCGTTTAAACAATAACAATGCGGTGACGATGCAATGACAAAAACAAAATGTTTTGAAGTACTTGGTGTTTTTCAAAACATTTGCAGAAAGCAAACAGAGTTGACAATTCATTGCGAAATAGCAGGTAGAGTATTGTGTTGGTTTGCTTTATATCAAGTGGAGTATTGTGCTTGGTTTTGTTCTTAGAATACTCATTCTTTTATTAGTCATTGCAAAAAGTACTACGTAATAGAGTTCAATGAAATAAAACATATGCGGAGACGCATAAATGAATGTTTTGATGCAGCAGTTTAATGCGCATTTCCTAAATACGTATACGTAATATATACCAAACGTATATAAATATTACTCATACGTCACTGGAAATTAAATGCAAATTATATGTAATACGGCCAACTTAATTTGTATGCAAAAGCATTATTTGTAAGTGTGCAAATTTTAGAAAAAAAGAAGAGCGGAATTTAATTTGTTATAAAAGTAATTGTTTCTGGGTGCAGTTATGTGTTGCATAAGTTGAACGATTTAAACGCAGTCGGTTAGTATTTAATTAATTAGCAATAAAATATTTACAAAGTTGACAAATCTTGATAGATTTATATCATTGTTTAAGCGCTCTCGTTAGATATTCTTTTGAATATACAATAAATAAGTGGGAAATTATCAACATTTTATGTATAATTACTACTAATTGACATACTATTACTTATTGTGTACTGGCTGAATTCATAACGATGTAAGATTTGTGCCAGCAATTAAAAAGGGGGTCTCTACTCTAGGAAGCCAATTTGAAATAGTTATTTTATATTGTGTTTCTTCTCCCGTGGTCACAGTATGCTATTTTAGCAAAATAGTTTTTTACGTTTTTTATTAATTTTTTTCTATTGTATATTTAATTTTTGAGGTTGTTACTCTTATGCGCAAGGTACAATACTGTTAATTTTTTAGAGCACTTAGGTAAGTTCCCTTCCTTCGTAGACAAATGCTGAGACGGCATTTTTTGGAAAAAGCTAAAAGTCTCGCCCTTGACGTGCCAACCGCATTGGCTAGAATCCTAAATTAAATTTATGTATTTCAAAAAGTACCCAACTCACTGATTTGGTACTTTTAAGAATATTCTATAGGATCGTGGCAAATATATTGTTTAAATAGTGGTCTGATGAAACCACTTTCGTAAAAAACCTCAAACTCAAATTATGTGCTTTATGGAGCAGAGGCTAATTCACCGTTAAAGGTACTTTTTTTTAATTTTCGTCAGGATGGTGGTATAATTGCGGGCACAACAGGGAAAATTTAAAAGTCGTAAAAATACAAAACTCCTTTGCCGGGGAGACTGAAATTTAATATGTGTTCCCTGAGCTTATTGACAGATAGGAAAATTTTTGGATTTTTTTTCCAGAAACGTGTTTCAAATGGCGGTTCAAAAGGTTAAAATTCCCTTTTAAAACATTTTCGCTAAAAGTCTAAAAATATGTGTTTCTTCGTGTATGGGCTTATTCACTGATAAGGTACTTATTTTCACCAGGAACGTGGAAAATAGGGGGGAGCAGTCTCCTCTCTAAAGGACTATCCCAAATGCTGTGGGCAGAAACCTCAAACGTAAAATATGTTTTACCTACACTCTAAAAAATGTTTGTAAATATACTACAATTTAATGGGTAAAGTTTTATGTAATTTTACAAAAATTTGGTAAATATAAACACAAAATGCCTAAAAATGTTTTGTATACACTTTCATATACAATAATACACACAAAAAGTATTTTTAGACATAATGTGTTTAAAATTAAACGCTTTGTGCCTAAAATCAGTATACTTTTGTTAAATTAGAACTTTACGCACAAATTTACTAACTTAGAATGGTAACAAATATTTAAACATTTGGAAATTGGAAAATATTAAAAAAATAAAAAAAAATTAAAACGAAAATTTATTTTTCAAAATTTATAAATATAATATTTGTGAATATTGTGAATTTAAATTCAAGATGACCATGATGAAAACATACATACAATTTTTATATAATTTTTTTATATTGTTATGCATTTTTAGGCATTTAATGCGTATATTTACTCTTCAAATAGGTTTTTTACGCACAATTTTAGTACATTTTCGAATTACTTTAAAAATTTCATTTAATTTTTACGCACTTTCAATGTAAAATTACCCATTATGCATAATGTGTGTACTTTTTATAGTTTACGCACACAGAGTAAATTACCCAATTCATAGTAGGAGTACAGTTTCCTACTATATTATTTATTTATTTTGTTTATTAATCATATAATTACAAATTATTTGTTAATAGCCTAACCGAGCACTAGCAACAAAGCGAAAACAGACCAGAGCCTCTGGTGGGAATTGAACCCACGACCCCCGCACTGATAAGCTAGCACGCTACCAACTAGCCTACCGGGACGCTCTTCCTACTATAAGTTGGGTAAATTTCAACAGAAATTTATTAAAGTGTAGAGTATAGACTTATTAATAAGTATTTTTTTTTTTAAATTTACGTCAAAAACGTGGTAAGCAATGGTGTTCAAAAGCAGAAAAGTCTTTCCCTAATAGGCTTGCCCAAACCGATTTGGGCAGTAAGCTAAAGTTTAAGGAACAAGTGGAATTAAAATATTAGACAAAAAGTACGAAATGGAATGGAACGGGAAACGAGTGGAACTGAAATACTAAACAAGGGTAACAAAGTTTAATGCTACTGAGAATGTTTGGAATTGAAGTACTACAAAAATAACGAAATTTAATGGAACGGAGAACTTGTGGAATTAAAACACTAAGTTAGGGGAACGCAATAAAATGAAACAGGAATCGAATGGAATTAAATAAACACGTTAACCGAACTGAAATGGAGGGAGAGTTGATACCCTAACCAAACATAATCGGCTGAAGCTGGAAATATGAAATTTGGCATGTACAATCGTTTTCTCCTTTGAAATATACGCCCTCTAAACAGGGATTTTTGGAAATTTTTATTGGAAGAAACAAAGAGAAGACAAGGAGGAAAAGTCTCAATTTTAAAACCAGCTCAAACCCTTTAACCCGTTTAATACCATGGAGGGATCATGCATGTCAATCAAAATTTAAAAAAAAACATATCCCTACAGATGGGATATTTAGTCCCTGTGAAACATATAATCCCAGGACATATTTTTCTTCTGAGGGATACTAGAATTTTAAATTTTTTTTTTTTTAATTTAAAAAAAAATTAATTAACTTTAAATTAGAATATCAACTATCCACGGTAATTAATTATCATTTATATATTATTTTAAATTGAGCTTAAGATCACTTTTTATTTATAAAAAATAATTATAAATAATTTTTTATCCCAATATTTAGTCACTACAATGGGTGACTTTTTCAGGGGAAATTTTTTCCTATAATTAATAAATGAACATTATAAATAAAAAAAGAGCTCAATAAGCTCAATTTAAAAGAATATACAAATCAAGGAAGTCAAAAAAAAAAAAAACTAAAAGAATTATCAATTATAAATATATAAGGAATTATTGGGCTTTTAAGCTGATCATAGAATAAAAAGGCAATCAGCCATAATTGCTTAAGAATAAATATGAAAATTCTCAAAAAAAAAAAAAAATATATCTTTTCATCCCACTATTTTCTGCGTTCTTTTTTTCGAAGTTATCCTGACACTAAACAGAAACGGCACGAGGTTTTAAAAGTATAACAACTTTGAGAAATTTTGCTCCAATATTGCTATCAATGGAAACTTTTATTTATTTGGAGCATGAAAAAACATATATACAAAACTGTGTACAACAATTCAAATTTTCACTCTTCATTATAGAAAAGAAAACATTTTTTTTTGGCATCTGTCACTTGTCTAGTGTTTGTTTAGTCTGTGATAGGGCGGTGAAAAATAAACATGATCATTAAATTTGTCTAAACTTTATCCAAATCGTAATGAATCACACCGCAGTGCTACCTTGTGAGAACATGATTTTTCTTCATCTCATTAAGCAGATTGTCACACTGAGAAACAGATCAGTGCTGATTACCGAATATATACACTTAAAATTGTTTGTAAATTTAAATTTTAGAAAATACCATTTATAGCAAATTGTGTATCATTTAAAATTTGGCCTACATATATTTCATTTAAATCAAAAGGTTTTTTATATTTATTTTTAAATGATTTTAAAACAACTGATACATCAGTAAAAAACAAATGATTTATCAGATAAAAATAAAGGTTTAAATTTTAACTACCAATTGCGTAAAAATAAATTATTATTAATTTATTTGAAATTATATTCAGTATTTCGTATTTTTGTTTGTTTTTTATCTGCAAATTGTAGACTTACACAGTCTTTAAACCGGAGATCCCCAAAACACCGCACATGTGCGAGTGCTCTCACACAAATGAAGAGAGCATGAGAAGATAATTTGTATTTTTATTAAATAAAAACATTTAGTCTCATTTGAGCTTTCATGTGCGCAGGTTGTGTAGTCGCTTGCTGCTTTTATTCAGGGTTGCTATTTTTATCTTATATTATTTTTATGACCAGGTTGTGTAGTCGCTTGTACTAACAACACTGAAAATGTAGAATGGGAGAATGCCTTTTTATTTGCCGAAAATTACTTCGGTAAAGCTGAGTGCTTATAATGTCAACGCATTTATTTATTTTTTTGTTTTAAAACTTGTCCTTTTTATAATTGTGAATTATGTATACTCATATATTATTGAATTCTTTTGAAAACTAGTTTAGTTTAAGCGTTTTCTATTTTTTTAAAACTTAAAATATCATATCTGAAAATAATTTATTATATACGATTTGAAATATATCAATACGTCAGAGAAATTTGCTTTGATTTGGTTTAGAGAACAGTTTTTTTTTGTTTTTTTTTTGTAATAGTAAAATTTTATAGAGAACTGTCCAAGCTTTCATTAAATGTTTATTTTACATTTACTGTTTGTTTGAGTACAAAATAAAATGGAGATTTGTGTAGATTTTTTCGAACTTGTTTGGGGACACCGACAAATATGTCTTGACAGCCCTGGTAAAGTGAGAAAAAAATAAATTACGCTCAAAAACAAACAACCAACACAAACATAAATGTGAATGTATGTGTGTGGTGATCACTGCTTTAAACACATGAATGGCCTTATGTGTGTGTGTGTTTTTTGAAGTTTTATTAATTCGAATTGAATTATAAAAATCAAGTTAAATAAAAAAACAATATTGGAATTTTTTGAAAAATTTAAATTTGTAAGAACTATGATAAAAACAAATAAACCAAAAATTTCCGTTTTGTGGCTAAATTTTTATTAAATTTCCAACAAATTAAAAAAAAATTAAACTGAAAAATGGGTAAATGACAGTAAATAATTTTGAATAAGTGTATAAAAAAAGGTAAACAGAAAACTATTTAAGACAATAGTAATATAAGTGTGGCAACTGAATTTTCGGTAGCCACAACCAAAAAATTTGATTGCTGTATTTGAACCATTCGATTGGCAAGAAATTCGATTCTAAGAACGAATTTATTTTCGGTATGAGGAAGTCTAATATCACTGAAATAGTAGCATATTCAAATCAATTATTTTTTTAAGTTATTCCTACACTCAGACTATTATGTAGTTTACTGTTCGTAGTTTTATAAAAAAGTTTTCAGTTCCATTTAAAAATAAAGGAAAATACATTTATTTTTCAAAGAAATACATATCTATATTAACTGTTTTATACATTTGTTCGAAATGATTTACTATCATTTACCGTTTTTTTTTTTAGTTTCATTTATTTTTTTCATTTGTTTGAAATTTAATAAAAATTCACCCACAAAACGGAAATTTGTGGTTTATTTGTATCCATTGCAGTTGTTTCAAATTAAAATTCTGTCTGTTTAAAAAAAAATATTTTAAAAAAATTTCAATTTGTTTTTTATATAAATTGGTTGCTTCTATATAAAATTATTTCAATTCAAATTACAAGAACTTTATAAATACTAATATGATAAAAAAATTATGATAAAATCATTTATTTTTTAAGGAATTGGTAGGTAAAATTTTAACATTTATTTTTACTGATTAATTATTTGTTTCTTATGGATATGTCAGTTGTATAAACAATATTTAAAAATAAATAACAAAAGTCATTTGGTTTAAATGAATAGTAAGTAGACCGATTTTTAAGTGAAATAACATTTCTTGTAAATTTTTTAGTTGGTTTAATATTAATCATTATTTTTTATTTAATTTGAATTTCAAAGCAAAATTTTAAAATATACTTTCTTTTTCATGATTGTAATATATTTTTAATGTATATAAAAATACCATCATCTGTTTTTTTTTTGTTTATGTTCATTTATACCACATGAGTGCGTTATTGTCCAATTTTGTTAATATTTAAAATTGTCAATCAAATGTCATAAATGATATATTTCTTATTTAGTTCCAAATACTTTAAAAAGATGTCACTATTTATTAAAGATTGTCATAAGATTTGTATTATGGCAAGACAAAAAAAAAAAATAATTTTAAATTAACTTTTGGATTCTAGTTATTGCTGCTTGTGAATATCCCTATTAAACGAACTTTTATTACATCACAATTTATTTAAAATATAAGTGCTTAAAAACCTCATTGGCTGTACCAAGAAAAAATTTATTATGAAATACATTTGTAGGTGCTTATTTAAATTTTTTTTTTGTTTATTATACTTACTTAATTGTTTTTAAATTTCCAATTTATATTTTCTTTTAGTTTTACCAGCAGACGAAACAACAAAATTTATTAAATTTTTTCTTTTTTGTCACAACACAACAACACATTGACATACATTTTGGTCGTATTTAATTTTTCTTTTTGATGATATTTTTACGGTATTTAAAGAAAATATTTATTTCCATGCGTTTAATTTTAAATATTATACAAAAAAGTCAAGTAATTATTTATTTTTTTCTTTGGTTTTTGCTGTAATAGCATTTCATAATATTTTGTATACACAAAAAAAAAAAAAACTAAAATTTATTTTAATTGTATTCTTTATGATTAAGTATGAAATTTTTACACATGTTTCATTTGTCTAATGGATATGGATTTTTTGACTTTTAATTTATTGTTGTAGTATTTTTAATATATTTTGGAATTTTAATACATTTATTTTGATTAATTAGTTTCGTTTTATTTTTGGATTCATAATTTTATAAATATTGCACGTAGACTATGTAATTAATATAAACAAGTTTTATTGCTTGATTAGTTTTTCTTTTTAGTTGCATTCCCTTTTATTTTTTTTTTTAATTTTTTGTGTATAACATATCATGTTATTTGAAAAATTACATTTATGAAGTTTTTTGCAAGGTCCTTAAATTGTCGTTGAATATGAAAATGAAAGCTTAGTTTGCATAGAATTTAATTAATAACAAGTTATAGATTACATGAACATAAAGTCCATAGTTTATAGTAAAAGTGCCAGTAAACAATTGTAGTTCTTTTAAATTCTGCTCTTGAACTTTAAAAATTACTTAATGAATTTTGTTTGAAGGCAGAACATTTTAAAATTTCTCTAAAGTCACAAATGAAGTACACAAAAACCAGCTTTATTTACAAACTATCACACTGCGGTAAAATATTGTCTGGTTTGTTCTTTAGAGTAGATTAAAATTTAAAAATAATTTTAAATGTTCTGATTGTTTTAATTTTTTTATGTGAATAAAGGCGCTACAAAAGTATTCCCAATAAAATAGCAGCAAAAACAAGAAATAAAATCAACCGCAATGAAATAAAGCCCAAAAAAATGAAATAAGCCTCGAGTAAAAAAAAAATGAAATAATACCCAAGAGGAATGCTCTACGAAATATAAACTGAAATATCCTTTAAACTTTGGGGTTTATTTCATAACGCATTAACTCCCAAATAATGAAATGAAGTAATCTCCAAAGCAATGAAATAAGTCCCAAAAAGTTGCACTCAAAATATTATGTAGTTTACTGTTTGTAGTTTAATAAAAAAGCTTTGCGTTGCATTAAAAATACGTTTATTTTTTAAAAGAAATATTTATTTTAACTTTTTTATACATTTGTTCAAAATGATTTACTGTCATTTACAAATTTTTTTTAGTTTCAATAATTTTTTTTTTATATGCTTGAAATTTTTTTTAAAAATTTACCCACAAAACGGTACTCAAAAAATTGCAATTTGTTTTTTTAGGTAAATTGTGAGTTTATATGTAAAATTAATTCAATTAAAATTCCAAAAACTTCATCAACACACATACATACACATTAACATGAACTTATATACATTTTATAGATTTAAAAAGCAAACAAAAATACAAAAACGGAAACAATTTCAAATAAATGCATAAATAATTTATTTTTTACGGAATTGGTAGGTAAAAATTTAACATTTATTTTAACTAAGCATTTCTTTCTTACGGATGTGCCGGTTGTTTAAACAACATTTAAAAATAAATAACAAAAACCATTGGATTTAAATGAAAAGTTAGTGTTCATGAGATTTCTCAAGTAAACTTTCCAATTGCAAAACACAACACACTTAACAGTTTATATTTTTATTTTCTATGTTTGTATGTATATGTGAAATATTTCTTGGAATTTGTATTGAAATAATTTTGTATTTAAAAAAGCTACTTTAATAAAAAAAGGAGCTGGGCATTTCAAATTTGGTATAAAGGTTCCACCTCCGGCGTAGACGACGGCATTTTTGTAAAATCCTACAAAGAGCAGCAAAAAGGGGAAATTCTCCCCCTTGACGGCCTGACAGAAGCGCAAGAGCTCAGAAGTTTAAATTTGGTAGATGGTTTCCTTCTCAGGCGTAAATATCCTCCCAGAAGGGATCTATGGCGAGGGGTAAAAGGGGGCTAGAAACTTGAAATTTAAATATGCTTTCCCTGAAGTATAGTCTAACTCAGTGATAGAGTACATTTTGGTATTTTCGGCAAGGACATGGTAGAAATGGGTCTCAAAGGGAGAAAAAACTCCTATTTAAGGGCCCTTAGGTGTAGACATCCGCTCAGAGGGAATTTTTGGAAATTCCCATGGGGAAGGGAAAAAGGGAAAAGTCTCCCCTTTAACGGTGTGCCCAAACCTCTTTATCTAGAAACCTGAAATGAGAAATATGTGTGCCATGTGGTATGGGTTAACTCAGTGATAAGGTATATTTTAGCATGTTTGCCAGAGACCTGTTAACATTTGGAAATTGAAGGTTCATCCTCCGGTAAAGATATCAGTTAAGACAGAATTTTCGGGAAATCCTACAGGGAAGGCCAAAGAGTTCCCTTGACGTCCTGCCAAAACCGCTGGAAATAATAAGGTACTTTTTAAGATATTTTCATCTGGAGACTCCGGCAACCCTGTGTTTTAACCCGGGCAATATTGTTTCTGGGCTTAAAATGTTGCGGGCTTGCCTCAAGACTCACACGACATCGTCAGAACACGTTTTAAGAATATCCCTGTAACTCTTAAACCAGTTACAAGCCTTCTTTGAAATTAAGCATAATTAATGCACTCAGAGTTAATTCGTTAAAATTTATTAAAATTTTGTACCAGTTTCGGTAAACTTGCGACGATTTTTATTATTTTTTTGTGACTTCAATTTTTATTTTCAAAGAATTTTTTTATGAAAAATAATAATTTACAAACATTTCAAACAAAAAATTGTTAGAAATCAAATTTAAATTTTAAAAAATATTTTTAATTACTTCAAATTTTGTGATACTTTTTTCTGTGCATTTAGATCAACAATTTTCTGTATATATTTTGTTTACTTATAGTATTGTATACACTCAAAATAGTTTGTAGTTTAATTTAAATTAAATTTAAAATAAACAAAAAACTCACTTAAAAACTGGCCTACTAATTTCTAAAAAAAAATTAAAGAACTTTTAATGCTTTTTTAATGTTATTTCAAATGTTAATAAGTTAACTTACAGTATCCGTAAAACTAAATGATATTACGTTTATATTTTACAAGCCAATATTTAAACATAGATAATATTATCATTATTTATTTTTATTTTAACTTTCATCTAATTGAATGCAAAATCCGTAAAAATAAATGATATAACGTTTATTTCGCTATTTTAAATGTCACAAAAATTAACTACAAAATCTGAAAAAAATTAAAGACTCTTATTTATTTTGTAGCTATAAACCAATTTGATATGCAAATATTAACTCAAACCTGTATTTATATGTAATTTATTTTTAAAATAAATGTGAAAAAAGGGTTGTAAAATATATATCTTTTTATTTTATTTATTTCATTATTTAAAAACATAAATAAAGATAAGTTTTTAAACAACCTAAAGTCAGTTACTGTTAAAATATTTTGAGTGTAACAAGAACTCTTTAACAAAAGAAAAAAAAAAAAAAAATTCGAAAAAAATATAGCGAAAAATTTTTTTTTGCGAAAAATTTCTTTTAATAGAGTTGGATTGATTTAGGGTACTTTAGCATTCAAGTTTTAAATCGCTAATATCGCAGGTACGAGCGCTAACTTCGAACAACGACTACCATTAAATTCAGCGTACCCGAATTAGCTGTACTAGTGGATTGCTCAGCTTGTTAAAAAAACAGTATCAAATTCAAGCACAGTGTAATTTTTTAAGGTATTGTGAGTTTTTTCAGTTTTTTTTAATTGTTTAAGTTTTTTCGTAAGAAATAAAAATATCAATTATTTCATCAGAGCGTTTTTTTTCCTAAAGTTGATCCACTGGATACATTTTTTTTAATCATTTTTAGGCGCTTCGAAAAATTTCAGAGTATTTTAACGCAAAGCATAATAAATTAAAAAGCCCTTTGATTATGGATTTTTGAGAAGAAAATAATGAATTTAATGTTTATAAACATTAAGTGTACCCCAAATGTTTTTTTTTTGTTCAAAATTAATAATTTTAGGTGTTTATTATGCACATATTTCTTATCAAAGAGTGTATTTTAATGTTTTTAATTCATTTAAGTTCATTATGCAGATCGATTTAGTAATCATCACAAGCTTTTGGTGATTTGGTTTTAAATAGAAAAAATGCTCAAGCAATTCTTCATGTTAATTAATGTGATGCTTTCTTTCGAAGGATTTCAAATATGGCAAACGTACAAAAAATTATTTTTTAAAACGTTAATACTATATTCCAATAAAGAAATTGAGGTATAATTCAAGATTATGAATTTTTCAATTAATTTACAACAAATACGAGTAATACTAGGCGTATGAGTAATGTATTAATATTACTATTAAAATGCATTATATTACTCATACGCCTAGTAGTACAAGTACGTGTATTTGGGTAAATTCAGTCTCTATATAAACTTTTTCTTTCAGATTTATTTTTTAATAATCAGGACACTGGCAGGAATGTGGATCGCTTTCCGAAGTTTACACCAAATTATACTTGGTGTAGGGTATCATATCAGTCATTTTCCAAGTTATTATATTTTGGCATTCTGAGCCTAAATGTACAAAATAAATTTATTTAGGATGAATGAAAATGTGAAGGTACTTGAAAAATTATTCAAATTGTGTATTTAAATACAATTTCATAGTAACGTCTGGTGAATAAAATATTTTGTGATATTTTTTTAACAGAAGCTTGGAGGTGAAAAAAAATTTTATATTCCCCTCATGTCAATTTGTTTTCATCACAAAATTTTTTTTCATTTTAAAACATTTTTATTTACCACAAGAATTGTTTTCACATCCAAAAAAACGTTTTTCACCTTAAAAATAATATTTTTACCTTGATTTTATTTTAAAATTATTTTTTATTTTATCTTTATTTATAATCCTGTGGAGGGTATAAAAAATCGATAAAGCCGAATTTAATGCATTTTTTTTTTGTTTGTTTTGATTTTTTTTCTTTAATATTAAAAAAATTATATTTTATTATTTAATTACTCCATTTAGTTCTAACACACTTTGATATATAAAAGAGAAGTTTTGTTAAATTAATTTTATTAATTTAAATTTTTAATTTTTTTTTAATATATTATTAGAAAATAAGAAAGGTTTTTTTTAACTTCTTTTAATAATTTTACAAAATAATTTTCATATTTTATTAGATATTTTTTGCCTTAACTTTTTTTTATCTAATTATTTTATTTTTATTTTAGTTTTTATTTAAATTTAATAATTTTACAAAATTAGTTTTAGTTTGTTTTGTTTATCTAAATGTTTTATATTTATGTAATAATTTTACTAAATTATTTTCATGATTTTATATATAATTTTTCTTTGATTTAATTTTTTTTGTTTATCTTTAATTGTTTAAATTTCCCCATTAAATATATTTTTAATTTTTAATATTTTCTTTAAATTCTTTATTCATTTTCACCGCTATTTAAATAAAACGTACATAACGCGTCGGCTTATTTTAACAAACTGAATTTGCAAATTTTCTCAAACGTCTACCACAAGATTTTAAACGTTAACGTCTACAGCATCTGCATCTGTTTATACGATGGCAAAAACAAATTAAACCAAGCCAGCACAACAAAATACAACTACCTTACATTTGTTTATGTGAATTTTCATGTACACTTTAACATAGTCTCTCTGAAAATGTTAATTTACATTCAGTACTCTCAGATAAATACTGGGAAAATGTTAAATGTTCATTTGTTTTGGGATTTTATATATTAATTTTTTTTAATGCAATTTAATAGTAGATGAGGAAGTGTGGTTTCTTAGTAAAGTGAACCATCGGTTGATAAACAGCACGTGCATTTTGTGTGTGTGTGTGTGTGTATATATATAAAAGCACGTGTAAGAGAGACATTTTTATGTTATTCTTATTTTGAAAAATATTAAAATTGTTGCAGAACGGGAATTTATAGATAATTTTATTTAATTTCTCAGAAATGCTGCTGCGCTGTTAATGTATTTTTATCATAACATTTTCATAGACTTTGGTTTGATTTCTTTTTATGAATGAAAGAAACCTATACGCTTATTTAAATATATAGCAATGAGTCAAGATACTTTATTTAAAATACAACACAGTGGCACAATTTTAAATTGATTTAAATAAATCAGTTTAAGTTAATTTATGCTAGCATATAATTATTAAATATATTCTGTATATTTTTTTTAATTACTTGAATTTTATTTATATTGGCATTTTATAAAATAACGTCCAAAATTGTTAATTTAAGCTTTGCAAAAATTTCTCTAGATAAGTTAACGTTTTTTTTTTTTGATAACACGTATTGACAGAAAAAAACTTAGAGAATAGCTTTCAACAAATTTTGTTGTTAAATATCGACTGAAATTTGGCCTCAAGATTCTACATAGTTGCACTATAGATATTGCAAAATATTTTATTGTACATAGTTGCGTATGATTTATTTTAATATCACTCATACGTAATGCTCATATCTGTACTGTTTTTCGCAGTATTATACTGTTTTTCGACATCAAAAACTGCGTACTGCTTTTCTCCCTCAAAATACTGTTTTTCTATAGATAATAGAAATAAAAACGGCGAACAGCGAATTCATGCAATAATATTGTTTACTTCAAAAATAAGCATATCAAGCAATAGTCACCAATGTTTTCGAGCCGCACGCCCAACAATTGCTTAAAGAAGATTTATCCCTACTGTCGGAGTACGCGTTAAAGTTTTGAATTTAACCGAAGAAGTTGGTGAAAATTTCACCTTAATATCCGATCTAATAACGTCTACTGCCAGTGACTACGATCTGAGGAAGAAAATCGTCTGCTTCTGTAGCGATAATGCAAAAGTTAATTTCGGTGGAGAAACTCGTGGCGGAAAGAATAATGTTTATCACCGATTGAAACAGTGGCTTCCACATTTGGTCGGCATCGGCTGTGCCGCTCACATAACACACAATGCATTGAAATTCGCATGTGATGAAATACCATTCGACGTTTATGTTGTTAAAACATATTCTCACTTCTACCTTAACACTGTACGCATGACAGCATTGAAAGCTTTTTGTGAAGAAGCAGAAGTGGAACATAACAGGCTGCTCGGATATGCAAAAACACGATTTTTGGCTCTCGGCCCAGCTATCAAGCGTATTTTGAAACTCTATGATGCTCTTCAAATGTATTTTCTTGGACTTGAAGGAGGAGAAAAAAAGTTGAAGGATTTTTTCAGTGAAGAATCATCACAATTTTGGTTGCTATTCGTTCAAGAGCAGGTAAAAAATTTCATTGGGGGTGCCAATTCAATTTCTCTAATTATATAGAATTTTTCTCTTCTCTTTCTAATTTATTTTTCTTTCATCAGGCTGAATTATTCGGGAAATATGTGCTGAAAATTGAAGGTGTCACTGCATTCGAAGTTGCACACTGTTTAAATGAGCTCGAAGAAATACTAATAAAGCGTCAAAAGGATGATTTTTTATCACCAGCTGTAGTAGCAGAAAAGCAAAAACTTATTGACAATGGATACAATTCGATTGACATGGCTGCTATACGCACTGATTTTTTCGATAATTTTGCCTGCTTTGATTTGAATGCTTTAAAACTAATTTAAACTAATTTCGCAGCCGCTGCACTCTCCTACTTACATTTATGGACAGCACCGTTTGAGCCACTGAAACTTTTTGCGTGGGCAGTTTTGCAAGAAACACCAACATGGAATAAAGTCAAAGCCGTTATGAACAAGTTGAGCGAATACAATTTGTACAATGCCAATGAAAATGCGGTAAATTTGCACACCCAATTTCGATATATCAAAAACTATTGTACGAGCAACAAAAATTGTTTGTTATCTATAAAAAGGGGTGGTTTTGTAGAAACACATTTCATAAATGTTATAATGTACATTAGGGTGGGTCTAAAATCCGTTTTTTTTGAATTTTTATTAGTAATACCAAAAATATTGTTCTTTGTGAAAAATTTTTTTTAAATTTAGGTCGATATCTCAGGCTCGCCCAGTTTGGTTAAAGTTAAATATTGCCTAATTTTCCAATCAAAATAGATGAAAAAAAAAATTTAAACAATATTTAAATTTTTCCGGATAAGGCAAGCCTTTACAAAAAAATTTTTATTCCACAAAGAAGAATATTTTTAGTGTTGTATTACTAATAAAAATTCGAAAAAAGGGGATTTAAGTCCCACCCTAATGTACACAATATCATTTATGAAATGTGTTTCTATTTTGTTTTAATTATAAATACACACATACGCATTGATTGTTGTTTTTTCTAATTTATTCAACGCTGACTTTTTGTTAAGTGATTACATTTGCATAAAACATAATCGACAGATGATTCAAACTGATCCGAATTACGCGTTCAGTAACATGATGCTGATTTTATTCTACAGTGAATTTTGTTGAATTATTAAATGTGAACAAGAATTTTTGTGTATGATTAAATCAAGAAAAAAGTTGATTTTGCAGTTATCTGATGCACATAAAAAAAAAAAGGAAATTAGACATTAAGCCGAATATTTTTTCCGCAATGCAATTAATGTGTGCAACAGATAACTGTAGCTGCCAATTGCAAAACGTTCAAATAAAAAAAATATTCGTCGCTGGTTTTAAATCAATCAAACCACATGCTTCTTCTTGCGTCTCTGTTTTAATCATCGGTTGTTTTCATACCAATCTTTTCATTCATATTCGTTCTGTTTAACAATATATGAGTTAATTCATGAGTTTATTCATGATTAAAACCAAATTAAAGCAAAATAATTTTATTACAATAAATTTTTCATAAAAATATTTCATAAATGCTATGGTGTACATTCCCATTATAAAATAATAAGATTTTTTTTTTGAAATTTTTTAAAAAATACTTACTTATTTTCATATATATAAAAAAAGTCGCATTTAATATTTCATATACTTACATTATTCATAAATAAATAAAAACTAATTAATGCTTTCATTTATACACGAAATGCATAAATATAAGAAATATATATAAAAATATAGTTGTGCTGAATACAAATGGAATGGACGGTTTTTTATTTGTTTTGTGCAACAGCACGTCCTTCAAACTTGAAACTCAACCCTCCCAATTTTTGCACTAAACCTGGGATATCATGGCAGTAAGTAAACGAATTTGGAATAATATTTCTGAAAATCAGCTTGGTGTTTTCGGTATCATGTTGCGCTGACATATTACTCTGTTAGTTTTTTACGCTTCAAAAATGATGTAAAAAATTCTGAATTTTTGTGATAGTCTTATCCACAATGTAATCCATTTCGATTTGTGTTAGAGGTTTTGGTGCATTATTTTCAATATTGGCTGTCCAATCTGCATCATTCACATTGGTCGTATTGGTGAAAACGGTTTTGGCTTGCAGGGACACAGTATCCACACTCGGACTTTTAGGTGGATTGGTAACAGCAGCGCAGTAAAAGCGGGAATATATACTTTTGTTTTCAATTTATTTCTATTCAATCCATAACCGAAATTTATACATGCGTAGCACGTGGATTCATCATGTCCAGTTGGGCCTTGCACCCTTTTTCATGTATCCAAATTATAAGAGTATCTAAATCTGTTTCAACAAAATAATGTTGAAACAGATTTAGCTGTTTTGAAATCCTCAGTAAGCGAATTTTTTCGATCCTGTTGGCCTATTTTTAGGGCGATATGACCACAAACATAACAAAAATCATCCAATTTTGCGCACTTGGTTTTTTCCATATTGAAATATTCAATGTTCTCCTGGTTTTAAAAATGTAATTCACTCTGAACAAAAGGGTTGTTTATTACATAGCTTTAAAAACCCGAATGAACTAAAAAAGGCACTAACAAAATAAGTATGTATGTAACGGAGACAGTAGCGCGTGAAAGTCAATCGAACTATATAAGTATGTATTTAAAAACAAGTTGATAAGTAAAACAAAACACAAAATATTCAAACCAATTGAGTGATCAAAAACAGCATATTTGTGGATTTGTAATCCAGTTATTGAGCAAAAAAGGTGAAAAAATGGGGAAAAAATGGAGTATTTTTAAGGCACTGGATGCACTTTTTCGGGAAGATTTGTTCCGCTTTTTTTTTCCTATTTAATATCTACAACTTTGCTTCAGACACAAAAGAGATATTCCGTACGGTATACCGATTTATTGTATAACCCTGATAAAATATAGAACAGGCTTAAATTCGGCTGTGCCGAATCTTTGAATACCCTTCACCAATATCCTAAAAAAATTTTCTCTACTGTTTTTGATACAAATAATATGAAAAACTTTTGAAGTAAAATTATGGAGGTGAACAAAATTTTTTGAGGTGAAAAAATTTTTTGAGATGAAAATTATTTGAGGTGAATAAAAATATTATTAATTTCTAAGCAACTGATAAAAAAATATGAGAAAATACATTTTGTACCTGTAGCTTCTATGAAATTGTACTTAAATACACCAATTTGTATGGAAAATTTAGAGGTCTCTTCATTCATAACTTTTTAACCGCTGGACCGATTTTGCTCATATTCAATACCAAACTGCTCGGGAGGATGTCAAACAATCCAGGTAAAAATAAGCACCCCCGCTTGCGTCTTCGCGTCGTGATCTCCAATTCAACAGACAGACAGACGGACAGACAGACGAACATCGCTAAATCGACTTAAAATTGCATAAGGATCACGAATATATACACTTTATGGGGTCTTAGACCTATATTTCGAGATGTTACAAACGGAATGACAAACTGATATATACCCTCACCATATATGATGGAGGGTTTTAAAAAGCTATAAAAATCTACCTTGAGCAAAAAAAAAAATTCGTATCGCCATTAATTTATTAATGCAGCCAACTTAACAAAACGGTTGATGCAGAAGTTATTATTTTTGGAGCTACTTTTACGTGCAATTCTCAGAATTGAGTCCCAAAATCATGTGTTGAACTGTGCTATTCAACGCACGGTTTCAGAAAAATGTGCAGTTCAAAAGTTTGATCAGCCGACTAAACGTTCAAAAATATGATGCTGATTTTATTCTAGGCTAAGGTTTGTTGAGTGATTAAAAGTCAAAAAAACATGTCCGACAGACAATTCAAACCAATCCGAATTACGCGTTCAGTAACATTATGCTAATTTATTCAAAAGTGAAATTTGTTGAGTGATTAAATGTGAAAAAGAGTTTTAGAGTATAGTTAAATCAAGAAAAAATTTAATTTGACAGTTCTTTAATGTGCAATATCAGTTTTTTTTTTCAAAAATTTAATGTCGGTGCTTATAACTTATAACAACCCAGTTAGAAATTGCCGACGGTTCAAAAAATATAATACTTGCAAAACAGGAAGCGAATATTATCCTTAACAATACATTGCCAGTACTATTTATATTAAATTTATAACTGCAATTAAACTCTAAAAGTTCATTTACAATGACACAGTGTGCGGTTGTACAGAAATATACTGAAGTATAAATGGAGTATAAAAAATATGTAAATGCGAAGGAAAAGGGAACAAAATTTACTGTGCAGAACAGATTGCTTCACTATTGTAAACAGGCCCTTTTTTATTAAGGGTGGAAACGAAAAAATTGCTTATTTTTAAATGCGAGTTGTGCAAAAATATAACCACTGCGTATAAAATTAAATTTTTTAAGATTCTCTGATTCTCATGCAATCTGTAATACTTTGAGTCTTCAAGAGGTTATTAATTTTTTTTAAGCAAAAATATAAAAATATACAAAAATTGGATTTGCAGAACTTTTAAGATCATATTGATTTAAAAAGAAAGTTATAAGTCAAGTTCAAGAATTTCCAAGAATCCCATCCACCATGGAGGAGAATTTTCTTGCTAAATTTCGAGCTTCAAGATCCTGCGGTTAATGCTGGTTGATTAAAGGAGGCCTTTCCCCATTTTTAGCTTGTTCCCCCAAAGAACACATAAACTCAAAATAATTTTATTTAAAAAGCAAAAATTTTGACTGTGAAAAAACTATGATAATTATGGAATTGTAAAATGCTGATAACAATAGGTGAATAATTATAAATCAAGTAAAATAAAACTTTGACATTTATAGTCATAATACTGCCTTGTTTTCATAAAAAATTACATCAGTTTGGTCATCCCTGTAAAAATTATAATATATGATAATTTTCCCCTGAGGGTTTTTTTTTTTTGGAAAGTGTTTTATACATATAATTTACCCTATTCAATTCATTGTCGAAAAATTCATTGACAAAATGATTGTACCCAACAAACAATACGTTCCGTTTACCTACCGTTTTCGGTCCGTCATAAACGGAATCCAACTCCATTTACGTACCGTATACGGACCAGAAAACGGATTTTAAGGAACATCGGAACTGATTCGAATCCGTTTAAAAACCGTCAATGACGGACCGTTTTCGGACCGGATATATCGGATAAAAAACGGAGTTGTCCGTTAAAAGTCCGTTAATGACGGACCGTTTACGGACCGGATACATCGCGTGAAAAACGGAGTTGTCCGTTTAAAGTCCGTCAATGGCGGACCGTTTACGGATCCGTATACCTACCGTTCTTTTAACAAAAAACGGATTTATATAAATGCTTAAATTTTTTAATTTTGAATAACAAATAATAGTTTTTTTTTCTTTAAATTTATTTATATAGATATGTAATAAAATAAAATAAGAAAATTAAACTTTTACAAATTTAATTAAATGAAATATTCATCTCCAGCATAACTAGCATCTCTATCCATCACTGCGGTTATGACCCATTGAATATCATGAAAAAAATAAAACAAAATTTTAATTTTGGTTTAATTAGTGGCGTTTACGAAATGATGTAGCATACAACGCAAATTTGCACATTTTTTAACAAAATCTATTATAAATTGGCTGACAATATTTCTATTTGCAAAATTTTATAAATTTGCGCACATCACCGTAAAACTTGTTTTAAATTTCATAAATATTTACCTCAAATTAAATTTATTTTCGGTGTATGTGTTTTTCAAAACTTTATCGCGCGATCCGTATAATGATCACAGACATGTGTCAATTAATCATTTTTGACAGCAACGGAAGAAAAACTAATGAAATTTTAAGAAGTCCGTATTTGACGATATAGAAACATATGCACCAAAACGGAGTCAAAACGTACGGTTTTCGAAAATTCAATTATACGGTCCGTTAATGTTCCGTTTACGTACATGCTTTGACGGATACGTATTTACGGTCCGTAAACGTGCAGTGGAACCGGATTCATGAATCCGGAGAGTCCGTAAAAATGTTTCTTGGGTATTTATATAAAGAATTGATATTTTTTTTAATTCTTTTCAATAAAAAAAAAATATTTTTTTTTCGAAACATTTGTTTATTAATTCATTTCTTGTAAAATAACGACTTTCTTGTGGAAAAAGTACGCAGAATATTAATTAAATAATGTTTTATAATAAAGAGTCTATAGAACCCAATAGTTGTTTTACATGAAAATGTTTCTTATACAAATTACTAGATTTTTGGGAATTTTTCTGATATAAAAATTTTTAGAGTCTCTGGACTTTTCCTTTTCTGAGGATTTTTCATCATGAAAAATACTTAGATTCTAAGAACTTTTCTATATTCTAAGAGCTTTTTCTAAAAGAAAAATTGAAAGACTCTAAGGACTATCTTAAAAAAATCTTGAAAAATGTCCTTAGAATTTAAGAATTTTTCTATTGGATGAAGTCCGTAGAATCTCCGTTTTTTTTTATAAAAGAGTCCTTATGATTTAAAAATTTTGTTCAAGTATTTTTATTTAAAAAAACCATAAAATCAAATTTTTTCTTTAGGAAAAACATTTCGAAAATTTATATTCTTGAATCTAAAGAATATTTTTATAGTTTCGAATCATAATATAACTATAGGGATCATATTATTATAAAATTACTGTTATTTTATTAACATAAAATGATAACTATATTATAGTACGACTATGGTTGGTAAAATCATAAAAGTAAAAATATATTCTGCTCTTCGAATGGTATTGCCTCAACCATGTGTTTTCTCTTTGTGCGCACAGAAAATAAATTGGTTGTAATTCTATCGGGATTACTAAAATTGTTGAACAGAATTTTTGCAGCAAAAATCTAATATTACTTCTGTTTTAAAACTATTGCTCTCTCTAAAATATTAGTTTTACCAATCAATTTAAGTATAATATCAAATTGTTTATCAACATTTGTGCAATTTTGGCAATTATAATAAAATATTTAGGTTAGCAACCGAAATTGTTATAAACATAGTACAGAAAAATTTTGAAATGTATTATATTTTTGCCTTTTATTCATATACATACATATTTATATTCAAAACTAATCAAAAATGGAATGTGTCTGTGGTGCAGTGGGTAGAGACACAGCCTGCTAGTCTTAGGGTTCTGAGTTCAAACTCTTAGGAATTTTTAAATTTTTTATTGATTAAAATTAAAAGAAAAAATTTATTTTCTGTTGTGGCTGCTATGTTATTTTAAACGAAAATATTTAAATTTCAAATCTAAAAAATATTTAAGTTTGAAATTTGACTAGAAAAAATTTAATAGAGTTTACTCTAGAGGAAAAGCAATGACCTGACAAACAGAAGTTCGCCGATTTCTAACACAGTTAGTGGAATAAAAAAAAATATATTTTTAAAATAAATTACATGGAACGCATTTCTATTAGTAGAATATCTATTTATAAAATGTCTATTTATATAATATTAAAATCTATAAATATAAAAGCAATCAAAATTCGGAATTTCTAAGTAATATTTGTTAATTACAACAGTATTAGAAATGTATAAAATTGCAATTACAAATCTGTTTTTTGTATGTGTACATTTGATTTTAAATGATTAAATAGTTAAAATGCAAAGAAATATATTTCAAATTCTTTTTTCAGTTATTAAGAGTATAAATTACATATAAATACAGATTTCCTGTTACAGTTAATTTTTTTCATTTAAAATTATTTGTAAGGAGGAGTCTATGAAGTATGAGTAATGGTGAGCCAGAGAATATATATTTAGAATTTTTAATATCTATTCAAAGCGGCTTGGGCAAATTTATAAGGGGGAAACTCTTCCCTCTTCGAACCACCATTTTTACCACTTAAACATTTTTATTTTCAAGTTTTGCGCAAAATGTTTTGGTCACAGCGTTAAAGAAAATTTTTTCTTATTTTGGACCCGACTTGCAAAAATTACCTCAGAAGTGAATGAGCCTAAATATCAGGGAACACATATAAAAAATTTTAAGTTTCTAGCCAAAACGGTTTGGGGTAGTCCTTCAAGGGAGGCACCTTATAAGTTAATAAGGCCTACAGAAATAATCATAATATATTTCATTAGTTTTTTAGTTTTTATAAATTTTATTTTTATTTTTAATAATATATATAATGTGATCAAATTATATATATTATTACAAATTTTTTCTAGTATAAATTTCGTAGCACATGTTTTGCACTTTTTCTATTTGATATATTTTGTTTGTGTCATCATTTTATTATTACTGTTAATGAATTGAATACATAAAGAGTGATGCTAACCTTTATGTGTTTATATACCTTAGAAATTTTATAAATAAAACCACACTTCGAAGTACACTAAAAAAAATAATAATTTTGTTGAAATAGTGTTTTTTTTTTGTTTTCAGTAATAAATTAAACTTAATAACTTCAAACAAATTTTAAACTAATTCATTTTGCTAACAAAATTGTGCTGATCAACACATTTATAGTGAGGACAAGACATACAAGAGGTAGATGTGGCAGATAAATTTAGCACCGATAAGAAAACAACATTAAAAATACAACTTTTCCAAGATATAGAAAATACAAACGCGAACAAAAAGACGCCAAAAAAGTGTGTACCTAGAAACAGTTTACATAGAAATATACAATTTAATATTAGACTTTTTCCGATTTGTTTAAGTGATAGTTTATGATTTGAATTATAGACAATAAAAAATATTTAAATTCAATAAAGATAAAGTCCAAATGTGTATTTATAAATTAAATATGCAGCATGTAAGTAATTAAGATAATTTTTTTTTCTATTTTATTTATAATTTTTATTTATTTATTTTCAGAATATTTAATTAAATCAACAATTTTTGCTGAATTTACTATTTTTGTTGTTGTTAGAAATCAGCAAGCTGATGTTCACAAAAACAATTTTGCTGACATTAGCAATTTTCCAGCAAGCACCCTCCTGACTAAAATTCTGCTGTCTCAGCAACAATTTTTGCATACTTTACTTACTTTTTTGTTGAGTGTATTATTACAGTTGAGGATAAAAAAGGCATTCAGAACAGCAGCAGCTCATTTATAAAATATCTTAGTTATAAAATATGCTTACGAAACCCCCTAGAGGATTATTAATAAGCTTTACGGGAATCGACCTGTTGTCAAAAACAAAAAAAAAAAAAATGAATTTTAAAGCGAATTTATTGACATTTTCAAGAATTTTCTGTGTTAATTTCTATGAACACACAAGACAGATTGAGATTACATCCACAATGTATAGATACTGGGTAGCCTCATATAGGCTTCACATGTAGCGGTTGTAATGAACTTGACTACTTCCTTTCACACACATGTACATTTTTGTTTTGTTTAATTCTTCATCGCACACTTTTTCTCTTCATAACTTATTTTTCCAGTTCATATTAACTTACATTGTTAAATAAGTCAAGACGTTTGTAGTCAGTTTGTTTCGGCAGCAATAAATACACCAGACCCCCGACCTACACATAAATTTAATTTACACATAAATTTAATTTAAATAAAAACTTCCAATAAAAATGGTTTTGAACAATTGCAAACATGTTTTTTTACTTACGTGTAGAGCCTACTGTCAAGACTGGTTAACCGGTTATCATAACCGGTCTTATGGTCTTTCGGTCTGACCGAAAACCATCAACGCATAAAAACTACATAGTCAGTACATAATTTTCTTTCTAAAAATAGAATATACTTTCAATTTTTTGTCCAAAATGAAAGCACTTCTTCAAAACTAGTGCCTTTTTCAAAAAAAAAAAAAAAAAAATATATATATATTTTTTTCGAAAAAATATACCCTTTTTAAAAAGTTTTTTTTTCATAATTTTTTCTTTTAAACTACTTTTTGCAAAAATAAGAACTTTTTCCAAAAAAAGTACTTTTTGTAAAAAATGCAGGGACCGTTTTAATTATTCCTTTTTCATCGATTTATAGTTCACACTCTTGCTTGCTGGTACAGTACCACAACAAATTTTAATTTTATTTGAAATATTTTCTATTTAAACATTTTCTTATTTTATTTATTCAAAAAGAAAAAATATATTTGTTTAAATATTTGCCTTTTGCGGGATTTGAACTCGAAAATTGGGAGTACATCTCTACCTACTACACCACAAACACTTATAAGTTTATATGACAAATTTTGAATTTAAATAATTTTTTAGGAAAAAAATTATTATTGGAAATTCATTAGTGGCGTCTTTAATCAATAAAATCCACAATTCGGTTGGTTCTACTGATCAGGATAACTGTAATTGTAGTTACCTCTTTTGAATATCGATAATTTTTTAATAAATTTGATAGATTTGACTAATTTTCTTGTAAATTCACTAAATAAATCTTTAATTATACCTTACACAATTCCTAGACGAATTTTATTTTCAAGGGTCATTGGAAATACCAATAATTGGATAATATAGGGTGGTTAAATTTTAAGGGCCGATGTTGAACCTAAACGTCAAGTTTAGGTATGGTTCATTTGACATTTCTCAATTTCAGACTAACTCAATTTGAACGCGATAGTGTGGCAGAATAGCCGTCAACTTCGACTTGCCATCGCGAGATCATAACGGAATTCCTGAAGCCAGAAATTGAGAATATGGATATCCACGATATGTGGTTTCAACAGGACGGTGCCACTTGCCACGCAGCTAACGGAATAATGGCTCTTTTGCGCGACAAATTCAATGGCCGTGTTATCTCACGTGGTGGCGATGTCAATTGGCCGCCAAGATAATGTGATTTGACATCGTTGGACTTCTTCCTTTGGAATTTTTTGAAATAAAAGGTGTACTTCGATAAGCCAGCAACAATTCAAGTGCTAAAAGATGAGATAATTCGGCACTTTAACGACATAGAACCTCAATTATGCCTCAGCGTCATCGAAAATTTGGACCATCGGATGGAGGTGTGCCGCCGAGGTCGTGGCGGCCATTTGTCCGATATTTTGTTCCATACATAATTGAACCATACCATATTATCATAATAAAAAGAAATGACAATAATTTCCTAAATAATTTAAGTTTTATTCAAAATGAACATCGGCCCTTAAAATTTGACCACCCTTTAGGATTATTTTTTAGCTCGTTTTATCTCTTTTTAATTTCCAATATAATATTTTTGCTACGATATATTATTGGTTTATAAATCATTTCAAACAAAATAACATTATTTATAGTAAGTGATCAAATTCCAATCAATCTTTTCTCTGGGTGGGGTTTTCGACATTTACTTATTTTTAAAATAACTTTCAGTGCCTGGAAAAAGTATTTTTTTTTAAAAAAAAGTAATTTTTTAAAAAAAGTTCTTTTTGTAAAAAAAATAATTTTTTCGCAGGTGATTTTAATAAATTTTTTTTTTTTGCAAAAAAGTACTTTTTCCAAAAAAAAAAAATGTTTTTTTTTCTAAAAAAGTACTTCTTGAAAAAAAAACGTGACTTTTAATTTATTAAAAAATTATTGGAATATTCCACGAATATGTTGTTTTCCCACAAAATTTTATTTCCCTTTTGTCTGTTAAATTTTTCAATAAAAATGCTTTCTTCTTCTTCCTGCACAAGAGCACTGTTTAGTATTTAGTACTAATATTCATAATATCAAGCAATAGTCCATAATTTCTGTGATTAGATATCTACCGTGTAGTTGAATTAAAACCAGTAGGTATCTAAGCACTGGAAGGTATTGACTGCTTAAAATTACGTTCATTATTAGTGTAAATAGGGGTATTGATGTCCAGTGTTTGTTTGTTTGCGATGTTGTTTTGAATTTTTTCGACATATTCTGTGGCATTTGTATAAACCTGTCATATCCTTTTGGTTGTTTTTTTTTGTTGTTTGTTTGTTAATATTTTGTTTGTCTTTTTAAGGACCCAAATCACGTTTATTTATGTAGGTTAGAAGAAAAAATCACAATGCAAACATTTTTATGACACAAAAATAAACATTTATTCATGGTTTTTGTTGTAGCCGTGTTATTTGTCTCGAAATTACGGTAATGACGTTTATATTTGAGAATATGTTCTTATTTTTATTTATGAATAGCTTAAAAGTTCGATACTTCGTCATTGGTAGTTTTATGTAACGGAATATATTTCCTAAATTTATTAAAACTTTTTCAATAGTGAATGTGTTAATTTAAAGTTTCAGATTTCTAGCTTAAAAAATTTGTACAGGTCATTAAAACGGTCACATATTCTATTTAAATCCATATTTTTTTATATTGAATTAGTCCGTTCCTCAGGAAACATATCTTCTATATTTCTAGCCCCTTTAAAACAAAATTAAATTAACATTTTCCTTTATAACCTCATTTTGATGACGTTTTTATTGGATATTCCAAAAAAAAAATCTTCTTAGTCAACTAGCTCATACTACGGTAAACTCAACTTAAAGATTTCAGAATCCTATCTTGATGAAAATCTATGCCGGAGAAGGCATGGGGATAGATGATTAAGTGCGCACTTTATCCTTTAACCCAACTTTTGGCACATTCTTAGTGGACATTCCCAAAGAGGTAAATTTAGTGAAGTCGCCCATACCCCGGAGAACTAAAAACCAAAAACCGGTAAACCAGTTTTTTTAATTTTTAAAAAACCTACCGGTTTTGTTGCTTTTTACTAAATAGGGATAAACTGAAAATAGTTTTTTGTTGCCGTTTAACCGGTTTGCAGAATTTTTTAACTTTTCTAGCTTTTTTAACGTTGCCAAACGGGACAATATATTTGCTCCGTTAAAGTAAAAAAAAAACAAGCAGTAATAACAGTTATTAATTAATACACTTAAAATAGTTTGTAAGTTAAAATAACAGAAAATGTCATTTACAAGAAATGATATTTCATTTAAAAACCGGTCTACTTAATTTTCATTTAAATTAAATGCCTATTGTTATTTATTTAAAAATGTTGATTAAACAATTGAGACATCCGTAAGAAACAAATGATATAATCAGTTTAAATAAATATCAAAATTTAACCTATCAGTTCCTTAAAAAATAAATGATTTTATCATTTATTGTGGATGTGTCTGTGTATGTATGTGTGTTTATGAAGATCTTCTAATTTGAATTGAAATAATTTTGTATATATACAACCAATTTAAATAAAAAACAAGAAAGAGCGGCTAAATTCGGCTATGCCGAATCTTATATACCCTTCACCATGGTTGGGAAAATAGTAAAGTTTATATGTGGACATACATATGTTCTACTACATTTTAGTTTTTATAAAAATTTTGATGTTCTTAGCCCATTTATGGAGTATTTAATTACGGTCTTACCGTTCTTAAGATATAAATCAATCTATTTTGTGCCACGCTAAATTCAAGGATCCCGCCCACATTTGGTCAGATGTTGTGTATTGATAACCAAGATGCTTGCACCTTATTTGGAAACTTTTCCTCTTTCCGTTCTCCAATTATACAGAAAAGCTGACCAACATCGTTAAGACAACTGTGCTGGACGCATTTGTTTTGTTAAAAAAAAATAAAAAAATAACAAAAAGTCTTAAGAAAATAAAAAAAAAGTGTTAAAAAAATATAAAAATAAAAAAAGTTAAATAGACTGAGCTCGATCGCGCGACTAAAAGAAAAAAAGTATTTGTGACAAAGCGCTTAGACCACTGAGCCATTGAAGCACATAAGCAAACGTCGTTAATAGAAGTAAATAAAGAGTTTTCGTTTAAAACATATTTGTTTGGGTTTTATTTAAATGACAAACCTTTGTATGGATTTGTTGTTTGTGGGTAAAAGGTGAGGAGGTGGAAGACAAAAAGTTCAACAAATAAAATAAAAACAACAACAATCACGATCGTAATGCCAATCAGTGTTGTCATATTTTTTTTCAAAAATCTTTTTAGTTAAAAAAAGGTTTTTTCGACCAAAAAAATATTTTTTTACAAATCGTTAAAAGAAATCACTAGAACTGCATGTGTTTTATTTCTACAAATATGTTTGATTTAGCTGGAAAACTTGCATTTGGGATTTTGTTTCGGTTTTTTATTACAAAATATTTTTAATTTCTTTAGCTTAATTTTAAAAATTTGAAGGTAAATAGTTTATAAATTTTTTTTTTATAAATTATTATAAGTTATGACCTTAATAGTTGCACTCAAAGGGAAATTATGTATAAAATTTTCTTTATATATGAGAAAATGGTTTAAAAATCTGTTTATAAATTCTTTTAAATCGGAGCAAAAAATAGAAATAAAACCGTTTGTATTTTGTTTGTATCAGAGGGTTTTTATGCAAATTTTGATGTTTTTAGCCTATTTATGGATTATTTAATTATTAATATAAAATTTTATTTAAATTAATTATTTAATGTTAAAAAAAAACAAAAAATAAAAAAAGTATAGGAAATAAAAAAAAATGTACAAAAAAAGTTGAATTTTGTCTTCAGTAGGATTCGAACTCGCGTTCTTAGAGAAAGAAAGTATTTGTTACATAGCGTTTAGACAACTCAGCTATGAAGGCTATATGGAATCATCGTTTATAGAGTTAAATGAACAGTTTTCGTTCAATAGGGATTTGTTTGGTTTTTATTTAAATGAGAAATCTTTGTATGTGTTTGTTGTTTGTGTATAAAAGGTAAAGAGGTGAAAGAAAAGAAATTGATGTGTTTGTTATGCGTAATATTCAACATACATATAAAAACAAAGGAATTTTACGGAAAAAATTAGAGGTAGTCCTGGTTTTTTGCTAATATCTCAGCCATTTATCAACCGATCTGGCTGATTTTTAATAGCAAGCAGAAATGGATCACATTTAACAGAAATATATAACAATCAAGTCCTCATCATGTCTGGGGTCTTCGGAAAACCCATTTCAACACACAGACCGACAGACGGACATCGTTAAATCAACTTCGCTCTTCGTAAGGACCCAGAATATATATACTTTATAGGGTCTTAGATCAATATTGTCGAAATTACAAACGGAATGACAAACTTATATATACCCTTCCACCTGTGGTGAAGGGTGTAATAAATTGAAATTTTTCGAATATTTTTTTTGAACAGCAAATAAAATTTTAATTTGTAATAAATGTTCCTCTATTTTAAAATAGAAAGGAAAACAGTAAACAACATAATATTCTGAGTGTATAAAAACAGTAAAGTGTTATTGAAAACCATTTACAAAGTTTTCTACTTACTTTTTTCTAAGTGTATAAGTTGGGTAAATTTCAGCAGAAGGACGATGGCTAAAATAACATTTAATTAAAAATCTTCTTTTTTATTGAATCAACACTCAGGAAATTCTTCCTACTAGTTAATGTGTTGCTTTCTTTGGAAACGAGACAGAGGAGATATGAAAGGTTGTGATAGATGAAAGGCTCTAAATATAGCTATACTTGAATTGCGCGTGATAATTAATGTTAGAACATTTGATGCCCGCCATCTGATGGAGAGTTGGCGAAATTGTTCATAGCCTTGTTAAGTTATTTTACTTCGGTGGGAATAAGTGCTATGGGAGCACAGAAGGAGGATATTGCGATATAATTCTATGAGGTATATTATTTTTCTAAATTCATGTTCTCGTCGAACCCGTACCATTCTGTGTTACCGTTCAATGCCCTCAAGTTAGTAGAAAAATATATTGTATATCAAATTTTCTAGTTTTTATAAATTTTTCGTGATTTCAGCAAAAATTTTAGTTATATTTGTTTAGCAATAAACTAACTTTGAAGTAACTTTTTAGTAATTTTTTTTTGATAACAAAATTGTGCATATCAACACATTTACAGTAAGGACGACAACCTTGTCTCAGCCTCTCTAAATGTAGTACAGACTCCTTCGAGATATAAAAAATATAACCATGGAAAATTGTTGTATCTGTCGTATATACCTAGATTTTTAAAATCAGCACGCTGATTTACACCAACACTATTTTGCCGACATTTTGCCGACATTTTGCTGAATCAGCAATATTTTTTTTAGCCAAAGCAGTTTGAATAGAAAGCTGAAATTTAAGTCATGTGTTCCTTGAGGTATAGGAGAGACTTTTTGGAAACTTCAATAAATATGTGGTAAAAAATAGGATAACAACGGGAAAAGCATCCACTCAATCAGCAAGCCCAAGCCACTGGAGCTGGAAACTTGAAATTTGGCATGAAGGTGTCCCCTCAAGCGAAGAGATCTATCAAGTTGGGAATTTTGGATATTTTTGTCAATGGCCTAATCAAATTGTTTTGGCTAAAAATTTAAATTCACAATTGATATTTCTGCTGGAAGTCGACTTTGCTTTATCTTTCATTTGAACAAAACACTTTGTTTACATAAAATATTCACTTATTATGGTTAAAAAACAAAATCGATAGAAATGTTTTGAAGTCATAGTAGCTTTTAAATATATGTAAATTTAATCCAATTTAGTATCTTTATAAACATTTATGTATATACAAAGATATTCTATTTAATTTAAATGGTAAAATGACTTTTTATTAAATTTAAAGTGTAACTAAGTAAATAAGTAAGACCTTAGGCCACAAATGTCGCAGTAATGTATTTTATTCACATTACGTTTCAAGCAAATAAATAAAATGAAAAATCTATGAAAATATAATCCACTGGTTATTAAAATATAAAATGATATAAACACATACCTCCTCTGCATCCAACTAAATCATAAATGTTGACGGCAAGAATAAAACTTAGGGGAAAATAAATTTAAAAAAAAAATGAGAAAAAGAATAAAATTAAAATGAAATAAGAAAATCATAAACAAAAATTCTTAATAACAAAGGTATGAATATAACATAAAAAATTTTATGGTAATCATTTTAAAATTTAAGAATGGTTTATTTAAATTAACTGAATCTAGATTTATGATAAAATATTTATTGCAGCGACTATTTGCACTTAAGATTTGAGGACTTAATAAAACAGGTAACCTTTACAAACATTTTTAACATCTTACACAGAGCAAACAGATTTATCGTGAAAACCGAATTTCTTGCCAACTAAATATTTTGGTTGCAGCAACCGAATTATTTAGTTGTCCCAACTAAATGTTTTTCTGATACATTTGAATTATTTGGTTTCAACTGAAATTCTGTTGCATAAACCGAATTTCGACAAACATCCAACCAAATTTTTCGGTTGGCAAGAAATTTGGTTGTTACAATGAATCATTTTTCTCTGTGTATATAAATAACTTTATTATTGCGTTTAAAATTTGATGGCCAACAGCTTTGGATACTTATTAATATAGACTTTCCCATAATTTTTAATATATAATTTAACAATTCATTAATAAGGCATTAGGCGTGATAATGAAAAACGCTTTTTCTATTTTTCCCAACCGAACCATAATAACAAATTTATGATAACAATTAAAGGATATAAAAATTTAACAAAATAATTGAAGTATTGTGAGATATAAAAAAAAATTGTTATATTTTTATTTTAATTATAAAAGAAAATTAGGGTGGCCCAAATACTAAAAAGTAATGACATATTTGAGAAACAATCAAATTTGACATATTTTATTGCACTTTCATGGTGAAAAAAAAAAAATACAATTTAGTATACCACGTCGAATTTGGCAGGGTTGTCATAATGTTAAATTTCCTGCTTTAACCACCATGAATACACTCAGAATATTATGTAGTTAACTGTTTGTAGTTTAATAAAAAAGTTTTCAGTTCCATTTAAAAATAAAGGAACATACATTTATTTTTCAAAGAAATATCTATATTAACTTTTTTATACATTTATTCGAAATAATTTACTATCATTTACCATTTTTTTCAGTTTCATTTATTTTTTTCATTTGCTTGAAATTCAATAAAAATTTACCCACAAAACGGAAACTTGTGGTTTATTTGTGTCCGTAACAGTTATTACAAATTTAAATTTTGTTTGCTGTCTGTTTCAAAAAAAAAAAAATATTCAAACAATTTCAATTTGTTTTTTTATTTAAATTGGTTGTATATATACAAAATTTTTCAATACAAATTACAAGAACTTCATAAACACACATACATATACAAATACATTTATACAAAAAGTGTTAATAGCTTCATATGCATACATACATTTTGTATTGTACGAGTATATTTAAAAAAAAAACAAAAAATACAAAAACGGAAATAATTTCAAATAAATGAAAAAACATCTATTTTTTAAGTATTGGTAGGTAAAATTTTGACATTTATTTTAACTGATTATATCATTTGTTTCTTACGGATGTGTCAGTTGATTAATCAACATTTAAAAATAAATAACAAATGGCATTTAATTTAAATGAAAATTAAGTAGACCGGGTTTTAAATGAAATATCATTTCTTTTAAAGGATATTTTCAGTTATTTTAACTTACAAAATTTTTTAAGTGTACAAATACGGTTATTCTGATCAAATATATCATTTGATTAGGGTTTCAGTAGAAGCAACCGAATTGTGGATTGTATTGATAATAGACGTCACTATGGATGTTTGCATCCCGTATGGTCCGTGCATTCAATGCACTAGATTAACGTCTTTCATGTATCAAAACAAGAATAACGCTCCCAGATAAGAACAAAAAATACTCTTTGAATTTGTAATTTAATCCAACAAACATCTTTTGAAATTTGAAAAACGTCGTCCCTTGATGATTTCTTTAGGCAAGAATGAAGTCCGGACAGGGACCATCTGCAACCTAGCACATTTAACAATTTTAATGCAATTAGTGTTTTTTCCGATAAATAAATATTTGAAGTGACATGGTCAGTTTAGTTTTTGGTGTTTTATTCTGGGGACAACCAAGTAGCATTGTGTATATTAAGATATTGGAAACTAATACTACTTATCACCATGTTTTTATCCGCGGCGAAGTCAATTAGTCTCATTCCGTTATTGAAGGTGTTGGCATGGAAACTAAATTTAGCGACTGTAGTTCGTCGATTTGATCATAGAAACAATCCTTGACCCCTTCGTTTTTGTCTTCGTTCGGCGCGACAGCACATAATTTAGCTTTAATGCGCTGGAGCTAGAAAATTGATATTTAATATTTAGATTCCAATTACAGAGTAGACGTCCCCTAAGAAGGTGTTATTGGAAACTTTTACGGGGAATACATTACGGGGAAAAGTTTCCCACTTGACAGCCTGCCGAACACCGTTGGCTACAAACCAGAACGTATTCTCCCTAGAGGTAACTTTTGGAATTTTTTCAGGAACGTCAATTAACAGATTGACCAAACTGATTTGGCTGGAGAAATGAGTAGAATTGAAACACGAGGCAATACTAGCAAAATTGAATGGAACAGGGATTGAGAACAATTAACACACTAAACAATGCAATTGAAATGAAATTGAACGGCGAACAAGAGGAATTGAACTAATAGACAAGACAAATAAAATGGAATGAAACCGGGTACAAGTTGAATTGAGACACTGAACAGGGTAATACAATCGAATGGGGAACGTATGGAAAAACAATACACTCATAATAATCCATGCATAAATAAATTTAAAAACAAAAAATACTTTCGTAAAATAAACATTTTTTAATTTATTTTACGAATTTTTTTTTTATCTCAAATGATATTCCAAAGCCAATAAAACTTATAAAATTTTTAATGTAACAGAAACTCCTTATTTATTATTTCACTTTTATTTTTATTACAATATTAAAATACTTCTATTTTCTACGTCTATAAAATGTTAATTTCAGAATGTTTATATTGTATTTACGTTTATAAATGTCTTTACCATTACTCAGTAATATTTCAATAATAAATATAAAACAACCACTAAACAAACCAATAATTAAAATCAACCAAATCAAAAATAAATCATTAACATTCAAATCATTAATGTGAGAATTTGAATGAGTCGATGCCCGGTACGGTATCCTGCCATTTCTAAGCATATCAAAAAATGTTTGCTTCTTCCAGGCTTTAAACAAACCAAAAGCAAATACATTAAATATAAGATAATCTAAAGGTTCCTTATAGGCAGAATGATCCTCCAATGGTATTTGTAAAAGAAACAAATCCATAATATTCATATCATTGGAAGTACAAAATAATTTCTTTGAAAAAAATAATTGTTGTTGTTGAAATATATTCCATATACTTAATGGCAGTGTATAGCCGTAAGAAGTATTTAAATGCCTTCTCTGTTCATAAAAATACGTACTGTTTTCGGTGCCTTCTGTAGTTCCATGCATTTTCTTTTGAATATCTGTATTTTCTGTATAATTCATATCAGCTAAATCGACAAGAATTTTTTGATTGGTTAAACGTAATTCCCCATATGTGGAAATTTGATGTTCAGATGGTGGAGTAGTGATCAGGGTTTTTAAATATGCTGAAAATAAGGTACTGAAAAAAATACCAATTATAAAAATCATTATATAAATTAAGCGTAGACTTAAAGCTGATGACTTTTTGAATATAAATGATTGTCCCAGAATGCCGGGAATAACTTTATCACTTATTACAAGATTTAACCAATTTTTTTGATTATAAAATATATAAATGACAAAAGTATCCAACACTGAAAATAATACAGTAAATACAATAATCGCAAGAAATAATTGAGATGTTAAAAGAATTTTATAAACTTTTCTAATTTCCAATACCCCAGCACAAGGTATCATTATCATCCATTTGCTGGCCTCCACTGGATATGTCGAGCGTAACATTATATCACTGACAAAGGCGGTAACAACACCCATGGGTATGTCTATTTGTCCATTCTTAGACATATTAGCCATTACGTTGAAATGAAGCGGTACACCAATTCTTAGGGGATTTAGCATTTTTAAAGTGGAATTATATTTTTCGGCAAATAACAATATCAATTTGCCAACAGTACCACTTGTTTGTAATTGACCGGTAGCATTTATAAACACCAGGGAACGTGGTTCAATTTGTTCGGGTGTGGTCAATATAGATTTTCCTTTCATATTCAACCAATGTTTTGGATAATACAATTGTTTTTTGGATTTAAAACTCTTTACCACAAAATGATATTTTGGATATGGTTGCAGTTGCAGATACTCTGTCTTGATACTCTCAATTGTATTTAAGTAATGTAGCATTACATTAGTTATTTTAGATTTTTCAAATTCATTTAAAAGTTTTTGTTGTAAATATGCCTTTTTGAATACATTTACAAAAATCATCAAAATCCTTACTTGTCGCATATAATTTAAAGTTTTAACTAATGTTTGCCACAATTGTTTATGAAATGTATTTTCCATTATTACCACTACCATAATATCACTATTGAATCTCTTTTTATAATAAAATTCTCTATTTTGTGTAATCATAACTTTAGGTTCCGGCAGTTCATAGATTTTACGAAGTACTTCATATATTGGTATATGTTGTTGCACCATTAACAGAGAATCATATGACTTTTCCAGTTTAATTTTAAATAATAGTTGTTGGTAAAAATTAAAATCTTTCTCTTTTGGATCTTCCAATGTTTTGGAAATGGAAAATCCATTTGTTAGATTTGCGTATGAAATTATTATAATTAAACTGTTTAAAATATTCATTATGAATGATTAGAATTTTATTGAAACTTGATTTTATATTTTCCTTTCTCATACAAGTAATTAAAGTTTTTATTTTGTCAGGTCATTAGAATAGTTTAATTAAATGTCAACTAATTTTATTAATGACTTTATAATTAAAATGTATTAGGAAAAACTAGTAGTATGATTTTTTTTCGATTGGAAAATTTCTAAGAATGTGAGTGTTATTTATTGGTAAATGTTCTCTAAAGTCAGGTTAGAAGAAGCTGCCGGCCATACCAAAATTTAGCTTTTTTTATACAAAAAAAATTAGAGGCTACATGAAGTGATCTATTTGCAATATGAATCATCCCACGGGCAACAAAAAAAAAAAATAGTGAGAAAACTCACATAAGAACTGCCCCAAATAATGGAGCTCTCGAGCCAGACAAAATTTTGAACTCTGGGCTACAATTTTAGCTCGCTCTTTAAAACTAGAAGCACTACGATACTAACTTAAACAAGTAAGAGCGGCTAAAGTCGACTATGCCGAATCTTATATACCCTTCACCATGGTTGGGAAAAAACTGAAGTTTATATATGGACATATATGGAATGGACAGATTTATATACTGACGTTTTTAAGAGGAAATTAACCATTTAGTTTTGATGATAAAACTTGAACTCGGCAAGATTTATGATTCCAAAAAATAGTTATTTAAAAATAATTTATGTTTTGGGCATAACTTTTCTGTATCTGAACCGATATTTTCGAGTTTTTTTTAGCAAATATGTTATACTATATTATACTAAAGATTTTTTTTGTTAGCAAATATGTTATACTAAAGATTTTCTATCTTTTGCTATATAAGACGTATCCATAGGTCATATTACAGCTCTAAAATGTTAGTTTTTATACAAATTTTGATGTTTTTAGCCAATTTATGTATTATTAAATTTCGGTCATACCGTTCTTAAGATATAAAGTAATCTATTTTGTGCCACGCTCATTTCACGGATCCCGCCCACATTTGGTCAGATGTTGTGTATTGATAACCAAGATGCTTGTACCTTATTTGGGAACTTTTCCTCTTTCCGTTCTCCAAATATACAGAAAAACTGACCGAAATCGTTAAGTCAACTATGCTGTACGTATTTGTTAGGTTAAAAAAAAAAAATAAAAAAAAACAAATTAAAAAGTCTTAATAAAATGTAAAAAAAGATTGTAAAAAAAAGTTGAATAGACGGGTATCGATCGCGCAACTAAAAGAAAAAAAAAACTATTTATGACAAAGCGCTTAGACCACTGATCCATTGAAGCACAAACGCAATCATCTTTAATAGAAGTAAATAAACAGTTTTCGTTCAGAGCTAATTTGTTTGGTTTTTAGGTAAATCTTTGTATGTGTTTGTTGTTTGTGTATAAAAGGTGAAGGGGTGTAAAAAAAGAAGTTCAACAAATTAAATATAAAAAAAATAACAACCACAAACATAATGCCAATAAGTTTTGTCATATTATTTTTTTCAAAAATCTTTTTAGTTGTAAAAAAACTATTTTCGACCAAAAAAATATTTGTTTACAAATCGTTAAAAGGAATCACTATAACCGCATGTGTTTTATTTCTACAAAAACGTTTGATTTAGCTGGCATATTTGCAATTGGGATTTTATTTCGCTTTTTATTAAAAAATATTTGTAATTTCTTTAGCTTAATTTTAAAAATTTGAAAGAAAATAGTTTATAAATTTTTTTTTATAAATTATTATAAGTTATGACCTAAAATAGTTGCACTCAAAGGAGAATTATGTATAAAATTTTTTAAATATATGAGAAATAAAATGGTTTAAAAATCTTTTTATAAATTCTTTTAAATTTGAACAAAAAATAGAAATAAAACCGTTTGTATTTTGTTTGTATTAGAGGGTTTTTATAAAAATTTTGATGTTTTTAGCCTATTTATGGATAATTTAATTATCAATTTAAAATTTTATTTAAAGTAATTACTTAATGTTAAAAAAATAAAAATAAACACAAAAAAAAAAATCTTACAAAATTAGAAATTATAAAAAAAATTGTACAAAAAAGTTGAATAGACGGGGATCGATCCCGCACCTAAGAGCCATTGATAAACAGTTTTCGTGCAATAGAGATTTGTTTGGTTTTTATTTAAATGACTAATCTTTGAATTGGTTTGTTGTTTGTGTATAAAAGGTGAAGAGGTGAAAGAAAAGAATTTCAACAAATGGATGTGTTTGTTATGCGTAAAATTCAACATACATATTAAACAAAAGTATTTTACGGAAAAAATTAGAGGTAGTCGTGATTTTTTGGTAATACCTCAGCCATTTATCAATCGATCTGTCTGATTTTCAATAGCAAACAGAAATGGATCACATATAACAGAAATATATAACAATCAAGTCCTTATCATGTCTGGGGTCTTCGGAAACCCCATTTTAACACACAGACGGACAGACGGACATCGTTAAATCAATTTCGCTCTTTATAAGGACCCAGAATATATATACTTTATAGGGTCTAAGATTAATATTATAGAAATTACAAACGGAATGACAAACTTCCACCTGTGGTGAAGGGTATAAAAGGAATCGAAAGTCAAGATACTTCTTACAACCAAATTACGTCCATGTATAGGATCTACGCTTTAGCAAGAAATTCGGCTAGTTGTGCACTCTCATGGAGGTTAGAACTATTACTGGGGATCGGAACACTCTTTTACCTCAAATTCTCTCCTTTTTTCTGAACTTTTAACCTGATGACTTTATTAAAGACAAGTTTTTTTAAGTAACGAGTTTTATACCAGAGAAGAAATTGCAGAAATTGATATTAAAAAAGATAATTCAGCCTGTGAAAAGCTTATAAAAGGTGATTTTTTAACCGTTTGGGTTTTGAAAATTTAAAGAAAGAAACACAGAAAATTTACAAAAGTGAATGTAATATTTATTTGGGGCGGTAAGTGAATGCCCGCCTCATCTAAATATTGCCCACGGCTAAGCCGTTAGTATGTCCATCCGTGAGCTCCAATTTTGGCATAATTTTTCCAGCATTTCGGCCGATATCTCACCAAAAGCACCTGTAATGTTGTCTTCAAGGGCTGGAATTATGGCTGGCTTGTCTCTGTACACGAGAGACCTCACGTGACCCCAAAAAATATTATAGTGGAGACAAATCGCATAACCTGGGCGGCCAATGTACCCAAAATGTGAGATTTATTGCTTTCCAAACTCGCCAGTCAATATGTTTATGGTATCGGGTGCCATGTTCCGTGTGGCATTTCGTATGTCTTGTTGTTGTTAACCAAGTCCAATTCTTCCATTTTGGGCAAAAAAAGTTGGTAATCATCACACGGTACCTTGTTTTGTTTACTGTAACGTTGCTATTTTCACCGTTCTTGAGTAAATACAATCCAATGATGCCGCCGGACCACAAACCGCATCAAACAGTGCACCTTTTTGGGTGTACTGACAGCTCTTGAACTGCCTCTGGCTGCTCTTCATATCAAATTCGGCTATTCTGTTTGTTGACAAACCCATTGAGCTCAAAATGACCCTCGTCGCTGAAGACAATTTTTCGATAGAAAAATGGTTCTTCATCCAACTTTCCCAGACCCATTCACCAAACAAACAACGTTGTGGTACGTCACCTGGCTTCAGTTCTTGCAGCAGCTGTATTTTGTATGGTTTCATACCGAGGCCTTTACGTAAAATCTTTCAAGTGGTCGAATAACACAATCCCAATGGTTGACTACGGCGACGTATCAACATATCGCGATCTTCATTGACACTGCCCTATACAGCATGCAATATTTTCCTCGGTACGCACCCTTCGCATACGCGTTGGTGGATTAATTTTCAATAAAAAGAAACTAATGCAAAATTTGGTTACAACAGCTTAAATAGCCTGTTCGGTGTGTCAATTATGACGACCATGAAATATATGTAATTTACGAAACGCATTTCTCACACACCACGAAATTTGATAATAAAATTGAATGATTTGCAAGCGTTTTTCATATCTTAGTCTATTTATGGTGAAATGGCAAACCTTACTGAGCATTTGCTACATGTCACAAATCATTTTTTTACACTGAAAACCCAAAGAGCGAAAAAATCACCCTTTATATAAAATTTTTAAATACAAATAATTTATTACGCATTCTTTAAGACAAATACCTAAAACCACTTTTAATATCACAATAATAATTAATCTTAAGAAAATTTAAGCTATAAAAAAAAATTTACATAAATCATGTAATGACCAAATTGAAAAATTAAAAGAAATACCAGCAGTATTAAAATAGCTGTAGGAACAACAAGCACCAAAATTAATTAATTACCAACAAATGGTAAAATGATTTATATGGAATATTTTAATTGAAACTACAACAATTTAAACACACAATAAAATGTTGTAGTAAACGATTAACATAAAATGGAACATATTGTTGGATATATTTGTACATAAATTTAAAAGAATTAAAGTACAAAAAAGAAAATAAAATTAAAAAATAAAAAATTATATAAATGTTGTTAACGGTTTTTTGTACTTTTTAAATAAATTTGCTGTTATAAAGAGGACACTTTCACCTTTCCCCGGGTGGTATACATTTCTTCTTTCCTTGTGTCCCTTGTGTGGAATAGAACCACTTAAGTTGAAATTAGACAAAAAAAAAAAAATAAAGTAGTTTAATAAATATTTCAGAACACCCCTAATATTAAACTGTGACTGTGACCACCCTGCGGAAAAAAAGGTGTCAGTTGGTAATAGGGGCCTGTCCCGTAATAGGTGTAAGCTGGACCGGTTTCGAAAATACATATCACGAGATATGTGAAAATAGGACCGGTGCCTAAAGTACCTACCACGAGACCGGTATAAAGGTCAAGACATGGTGTTTTGCGTTGGTTCTGTGACATGTTCTTTGGAGTTAGTTGTGTGACATGTTATTTAAGACCAGCCCTGTGACATGTCACAGAGGGCAATTGATCCCCCCAAGGACAAGCCCATGTTAAAGTGACCAGACTTTTCATGTAAAAAAACCGTTCATGCGACGTGTCCTGGGATTGGTCCTTTTCCCGCAGGACATATACAACAACTGAAGACTACAATCCTACCAACCATGCAAAAAGGATTACAGGTAATTATTGAAGATAACTTTCGAGTAGAAACCATTTTTTTTTGTGATGAAAAACAAAAAACAATTCACCTTATTCTGAAATTAAAAAAAAAGCACTTGAGTTTGACAGCATGCCACGCCCACAATTAATGCCTAATATTTTGGCTGCTTTAATTTGGATGTATTACCTACAAAATGGCGTCAAAACTTAAAAATGGAATGGAAAGGGAAATGAGTGGATTTGGAACGCTTAATTTTGGGAACAATATTAAATGGGACGGAAAACTAAATTTAAATTATTGCAGTGTGTCATTTTGAACATCTAGAGAAAAGGTTGGTTGCAATTAAATCAAAACCACTAAAGTTTATATTTAGGGATGTTATTTTATTTGGAATTAACTACACCCAGAGCAAATATTCGTTGCAATTCGATCAAAACCATTAACATTTATTTACAAGAATTTTATTAAATTTGGAATAACCGATAATCGATTATTATACCAAAATATGGCATTGGGAATTAAAAAGAGGGAAAAAGAACGAAAAAATGATACTATTATCCAATTATTGGTAATTTTATTATTTATTGAATGTAAAAAAAATGAGTACAATGTATCAAATTTATTAAAAATTGTCGATATTCGAAATTGGTAACTACAAATATGGTTATCCTGAACAAATATATTATTAAAGTAGGGTTTCAGTTGAACCAACCGAATTGTGGATTGTATTGATTAAAGAAGCCACTAACGGTTTGTATTTTTCTGCTATATTTATTTTCCTAAAAGATTATTTAAATTCAAAATTAGGCATCGAAGTTTATAATTGTTTGTGGACAAGTGGGTAGAGAGTACTCCTAATTTCCAAGTTCAAATCTCGGCAAAGATAAACATTTAAAAAATATATATTTTTATTAACCTATATAATATATAAAAATGTTTAAATAACAAATATATATATATATTAGGGCGGGTCGATTTATTTTTCGACAATTTCCCTATGATTTCCGTATTCTATGGGTTATTCCATGAAAATTTGCCGAAGGAACCATAACCCTATCGTTAAAATCGAGTCCCCTACTTTTTGTTGGTAGATTTTTTCCCAAATTGACGTTCGTATGAAATATTACCTACACGTTCACATCCATAACTCAAAAACTATCCATCGGGTTTAATCGCCGATGGAAAGGTGAGCTCATTTTGATAAATTTACAAAAAAAATCTCCAACATTGGTCCAACGGTTCAAAAGTTACGGGCATTTTTGTCCAAATTTTGGAGCCTTTTTCCATTTTTTTCATGATTTTGTCCAAGAATATTACTTTCATGGCCATTTTTTGGCTCAATCCATTATTTAATTCAATTTACAATTCAAAACGAAGAGTTTAAGCCCAAATTTATCGAATTCGGTTGATTAATTCATGCGATATTGCTAAAACAAAATAACACATAAAACCAACTTTTTGATTTTTTTTCCCCTTTTTATTTTTGCTCTCTTTTTTGGGTTTGCATACGATTTATAAAGAATAATTCTTCGCTGACGTCATTTTGACAACAACAAATACACAGCAATTCTAATTGGACGAAACAATCAGCTGTAGTTGGCGGGGTGGGGATTCCAGTGTATGCTAGTTTTGTTTGAGCGTCATTTCAGTGAAGTGTTACTTGAAATAACTAACAAATAATCAAACTATTTTGAAATTTAGAAAAGATTTAAAGGTAAGTGTAAAAACATTGCTAACTATTATAGTTAATAGTTATATTATTATTCTATGAAAAACATATATAATTCTTTTAGTGACGGTTTAAAAAATGGATTCAGAGCCTGGTTCATCGCAAAATCCAACAGATACCCAACGCAGTAGTTTGCAACATTTGGTCTCTCATGATGTTTTTTCTTTTGGCGTGGGCTGTGAATTACCTGATATTAATCTGTCAACTAAACGAGATATATTGAAGTACTATTTTTTCTTGGCCGAACGTTCAAAAGCCCAAAGCAAAATGTTTTCGTATAAAAGATTTACTCCCCAAGTAGCAGACAGATTGTTAGAAATTTGGAATCAACTTAATATTGAACTTATACTCAAAGGTAGCATCATTAGAAAATTGAATAATTTGCTTGACGCATATAGTAATGCAGATAAACAACGAGTAAAACGCGCAACAGAATTCAAAAAATTCGTAGAATCAACAAACCAATTATTCAACATTGGAAAATGTAAATGCAACTTGAAAGAAAACGACTGCTCATGTGGATCTATCCCAGAAAACTTAAAAGATTTCATGCGCGATCAATATAATGACAGAATACAAACGATACCGGAACACGATAGTGGAAGTGAAGAGACGATACCAACGACTATACCAACAATCCCAGTGAGCAACGATCCTACATACGAACCACATTATGACGAAATGGAAGTTGATGTGAGAGGAGGTTCAGAATTAGTTCTACCACCACAAACATACACTCCCAGATACAATACTAAAAACTATGCAATGATGTGTGACAGATTTGGTGTGCATGATAGAATGGGATCAGCATTGGCAACAGCTCTGATGGAAGACCTGGGCGTAAAAGATGCTCATGGCAATCTTGTCATCATGGATAAAAGTAAACTTCGTAGAGAAAGAGAAAAATGGAGACAAGACGCACTTCGTAAGCGGTATGATGGCTCGAATTTGATATCATTTTCATTCGACGGCAGGAAAAATGATGCTCTAACTGTAGAAAAAATTGATGAGAAGTTGCATCCAAGGATGGTTAAAGAACCTCATCTAGTTGTTTTGAGGGAACCAAATTCTCAATTGATAGGCTACACAAAACTAGAAAGTGAAACTGCGGCAAGCAAAGTCAACAAATTGATCGAATTCTTCCAAGAAAAACAATTGTCTCTCGATTCATTAATTGCCATATGCGCTGATGGTGAACCAACAAATACTGGCGTACACGGTGGAATTTTGCGACTATTCGAAAAACAGTTAAAGAGACCACTGCACTGGTTTGTGTGTCTTCTGCACTTTAACGAGCTTCCGTTTAGACATTTGTTTGACACTTTAGACAAATCAACCACCACTGGACCACGATCAACTACCGGAAAGTTGAGCTCAAAAATTGCTGATTGTGAAAATCTTCCGGTATGTAATTTTTATAGCTAATTCTTTACCATTTTTTATTCTATTTTTTAGCTTTTATGTTTTCTTTTCAGGTGGTAACCGATTTTGAGGAAATCGCTTTGGAAAATATGCCTCCTGGTGATTTAAATCCAGAAGAATTATCTACTGATTCGAGGTACTTGATGTTAATGGCCAATGCAATTTCTAATGGTGTGGTTCCTGCGGATTTATCTCAGATAAAACCAGGGCCAATTGCACATTCTCGTTGGCTGACCAAAGCCAATAGATTATTACGGTTGTATGTGACAACTAATAATCCAACTGAAAATTTAAAAATTCTGGCTAACTATATAATAAAAGTATACACGCCAATGTATTTCAATGTTAAGTATTATAGCTCTGCCGCATACGGTAGTACATTACTTTTTAAATTTATTACTTGGACACGATTTTTACCACGGAATTTACTTGGAGTTGTAAATACAGTAATTCAAGATAATCCATATTTTGCACACTCAGAAAATATCTTGCTATCTATGTTGTTTGATGATAGAATGGAAAAACGAAACATTGCTATAAAGAAGATTTTACATTACCGAAGAGATATTGTCGACCCAACGGAACTTAGAGTTTATAAAAAATCTCTTATAAACTTTAATTGTACGGAATATACAAATATGATTGATTTAAATGACGATACCATTTTATTCGAACCACCGTTTACGCAAAGTTATTCGTATGAACATTTGGAGGGATATTTAAATTACGAAGTGCCACCGTTCGATGATCCACAAATTCCTTTACACATTCAAGGAACGGAAAGACATGTCCAATTGCTGGCTGCCACTGCTAAACGAGTTGCAGGAAAGAATGTAGAAGGCGCTATGACGACGACATTAGAGAGCCGTACGAAAACACCCAGACTTGAAAGCAAACAAGACTTTCAGAAAAAATAATGTTTTTTTTCACATTTTGTCTTTTACTACACTCAAATTGAATATTTTTTTTGATAATAGGTTGATAGATACTTTATTATCTCTTAATTTGAATTTTTGTAGAAAAAAAAATAAAAAGGGAAAAAAAATCAAAAAGTTGGTTTTATGTGTTATTTTGTTTTAGCAATATCGCATGAATTAATCAACCGAATTCGATAAATTTGGGCTTAAACTCTTCGTTTTGAATTGTAAATTGAATTAAATAATGGATTGAGCCAAAAAAATGGCCATGAAAGTAATATTCTTGGACAAAATCATGAAAAAAATGGAAAAAGGCTCCAAAATTTGGACAAAAATGCCCGTAACTTTTGAACCGTTGGACCAATGTTGGAGATTTTTTTTGTAAATTTATCAAAATGAGCTCACCTTTCCAACGCGCCTACCGATCGATAGTTTTTGAGTTATGGATGTTAACGTGTAGGTAATATTTCATACGAACGTCAATTTGGGAAAAAATCTACCAACAAAAAGTAGGGGACTCGATTTTAACGATAGAGGTATGGTTCCTTCGGCAAATTTTCATGGAATAACCCATAGAATACGGAAATCATAGGGAAATTGGTGAATTTTTTCACTCCCTACAAATCGACCCGCCCTAATATATATTTATATATATAAAAAATTAAATTAAATTGGGGTACCGTAAGTAAGCGGTATATTATGAATCTGAATGCCCAGGTTCGAAAAATCTAAAAATAATTGTTGTATTGAAAATTAAAATTGGGAAAATGAAATTAAGAATCAATTTTAATACCTTATTATTGGTATTTAAAATTTGGAGTTGGTGTAAAATTTTACCTTCTCTCTTTAATAAGGTGCCTGTTTTGTTGAAATTAATAAAAATTATTTGATAGTTTTTAAATAAAAATATAGTAGTTAAAAAAAAATCAAATAGTTATGAAGAATTGCTTTTAATTCAAATTTTCAGTAAAACTAAAAGGTGTAAAATTTATCACACATCACTGACTATATCCAAAAAGTTCACTTCCACAGATAAAAATAAAATACGTCTGTATAAAAAAAAGTATTAATGAAATATAATTAAAAGGACCGTATAACTGTACCTCTGTTTTTTCTTATGCTGCGATATGCTGCCGAATAAAAAAATAAAAAAAATTGTGTTTTTCTACCCTCCTAAAACATCACAAGTTGCACTAAAAATTATGATGATTACCTCTGATTTAGATTCGGTTGAGATGTGTATTCATAATAGCTTTTATTTATGATCTGGAAGATCTTGGCAAATGCTAAATGAAAATTTATTTTATTGTAGTTTTCATAATTTTTAAACGATTTAAAGATATTTTATTTTTACGGATTTTTTTTCTAAACTCATCGAAGTCAAAATTACTGAGTTTCTTAATTAATTTTATACCTACAGATTTTAAACATAAAAAAATAATTTTTGTCTTTTCAAGATTTGTTTTTTGTTGTGCTGTTGTGTGTATGTGTTCTCCTTTTATATGTGTGCTTGTTCATTTGATTATAAGTAAATCACTCGGAAACGGAAGTTATTATTTGCCGTTTCTCTTATTTGTGAGACATGTAAATGGATTCAAATTTTCTTGCGTCAATTTTGACGTTACTGTCTTTGTGGTATTCGTGACCAGTTTTCAAATCTAATGGAAATGTCTTAACCCTTAGGGCAATATATGTGACAGTTTTTTATACAGAAATTGATTGATCTGTAAAAAGACATAAGGCCCGTATTACTGCAGCATATTTTTAATAGTTTTTTTTATAAAGAGAAATTTGTCTGATTTTATTCTGTATAAAATTAATGATGAGATATTTCTTAAAATTATTTATAAAAGTGTCTTCAACTTTGTTCACTATAACAAATTTTGCGACAAAAGTGTATTAAAAAAAACTAATTGTGGGAAATATTACGAATTTTTTTTTAAGCGATGTTATAGCTGGCTCTCACTTGGAGTTAGTCAATAGCAATTCACTGAACTAGTTTTTAAATATATTAGTTTTTTTTTTATACTAGTAATTACAAAACTAGTTCTCAAAATGATCATCCTGAACCAGTTGTGTTTATAGTTTATAGTGTTGCCTAAAATGAAATACAAGTTTTGAAATTCTCATTTTGTTAACATTTGCTTTTAATAACCAAATCTGATTTTGCAAATATTTTGTTAATGTAGGTGCAAATTAACTGGTACATAACTGGTGGCAAAGAGTCACTCCTGAACTAATTCCGTAAATATTTCATTAGTACCAAACCAAATTTTTTAAACCAGACGACCAAACTGGTCGTCTGATTTAAAAAATATGCATGGTGTCTACCAATATACATAGACTTTTCTTTAATACTATTTCAATTAATTTGTTAACGTATTTTATATAAACTCATTAATTTTTTCTAATTTTCACATGTTATTTTTCTGTTTCTTAATTTGTTTTTAGTTAATATTAGTTTAAAAAAACTTTATACTAGTGTGATTTTAGCACTAGTCCAATAAAATTTAATTTATCTCTTATGAAAACTACTGATATAGTACCATTAATTCTCTCTGTATCTCTTAGTAAATAGTACCGAACTAGTTCAAAACTGTCAGGTAAGTACCATATCCTTTGTCCCATTAAATTTGTTGTCCTGCTGCTAGAACTGATAACATAATACTGCAACTAGTTCTTAAACTATTCCAAAGTTGTAGTTTGCAAACAATTGCCCCCAGCCCTATGACATCTTCATATTAAATTCTACATTTATATGGAGAGGCGGAAGAACTAGTACTCGTTGTTTGATTCAAATAAACTAGTGCATAACTGGTTCTGTACTAGTATTTTTTTTATCCTGAGGGGCCTCAAATTTTAAACATATTATGGGAAATATATTTATAATTTCTTGAGACCGCATTTTTGTCCATTTAGCAGCAAAAAATACAGAAGTGGCAAATGGACATTTTTTGTTGCACATACAGAAAATAGATTCGTGACGACAAACGCATTTATAGTCAATCGAATGATCAAGTAGTGAAAACAGAATTTCAAGTAGTGACAACATAATTTCTTTTTTAAAGAGAGGAAGCTTTTAAAAGAAGATAGAGAAGAGATAAAATATGAAGTACTTTTTATATGCATGCAATCTTGGCTGCCGTGTGCTGGAGAGCCGTCAAAATTATTTAAGCTTTTTAGTTCATAGCCCTGTTATTTTACTTCGGTGAAGTTAAGTGCAAATATAAATTTGAAATCCTCCACAAAATCTTTGTGATCATAACTGAAAAATTCGGCTGTATCAACCGAAACATTCGATTGGCCAAAATTTCCATTGCCAGCACGAACTTGTTGATGTGTGCATGGTTTTAGTGTTACTAAAGGCCTTTGGCATGATTTAAAAAAAAATCTTTAATTAACTTAATAATTCTGTTGTGGACCTAGGTTGCTGGAAAACTTTTGTTTATGCGATCTGTAATAAATTTTATTTTAAACATTTTTTATATGCACTCCAAAATTTTGAACTTGAAACTTCCCCATACCTCACTGAACAACACCTCTAATACTCATTAGATGCATTTGTTTTAGACAGTTTCATGCAACCCCCTTGAGGGTACTACTGCCATTTATAGGGTTAAATTATCATGTGATTTTACTATTTCAAAAGTGTATCCTTACTTCCGCATCACTTTGACTGTGTGTTGCTATGTTTTAATTGAATTACGTGTTTTAAGTAACACACAGGAAGCTGAATATTCTTTTTTTTAAATTTTGTTTAAGTTTTATCAAAGTGTAACGAATGTATTTTAAAGTCAAAAAGTCAAATTTCCTTTAAGGAAATTTTTAATATATAATAAATACAAATTTGCAAAGAAGAGTAAGAAATTAAATAAACATTAACGTTACGATATTTAATTATTTAAGTATTCAATGTAATTAATAGAATATTAACATTGTCTAACAAGAAGAGCAAACATAATTAAGTCCCCGAGCGTAAATATAAAATTCAATTGAATTTAAATTGGAACAAAATATTTAAGTTTCTAATGGCAACAATATTTAACGTTTATACAAGAAGGCACATTAACAATTAACGTGAGTAAATATTTAATAGGCGGAGTGTAACGGGTGAAACACAACAAAAAACAAAACATCAAAAAGACTACACGTTAAAGTAAACAAAAAAATTAAAGTATGTAAAATTTGCAAATATGTAAGCTATGTAAATTATTTAAAAAATATAATAAACAATGTAAAGCATATAATGCAAATAGTGTAGACAATGTAAATAATGTAAGGTATGTCATGTAAATAATATAAATAAATATTTTTACGAAATAGGTAAAAACTTATTTTCCAATTTCATAAATTATGAATCGAATATATATTCTACAATACTTGCTTAATATGTCTACTCAATCCTATATATAAAATTAAAAAAAACATTATTCGCGGCACTATGGTTGATAGAGGGTATTGCACAAAAAAAAAAGTTTATATATTTATACAACGTAAATCAACTAAATAACAAAATAATGAAAAAGATACAAAATAATGCGAACTCTATGTTACTACATATCTTACTGTTTGACTTTATCTTAACTAAATTATCATAAACGTAATGATAATCTGGATGTATAATAAGCTTTTTAACCTGCACAACTACCGAAAAGTAAGTCTTTTACCAACAAAAGGGTTTAGAACTGATTTAAATGAATTTTCGTCTACCGATATTAAACAAAAAAATTTCTGTTTTGAATTCTAAAGTTATATATTAAACGGCAGCTTTTTAACGAAATAGTTTGCTGTCAAAAACTTATTTTTATGAAAATTTTTGAGAGAGTTTTTGAAGAATAGTTTTTGATACAGAGGGTCTAAATGAAAATATATTTTTAAAACATTGGGCATAATTAAAAACAAATCCTACAAACATTTTACTCAAATTAAACAAAAAGGATTTGTTTGGTCCACCATTGCAAGAATTTAACTAGAATTATACCAAGGATCATTTTAAAATAATCAAAAGCCAATATTAGAACTCTTTATTTATTACAATATGTATTTAAAAATCGCAGCTGTAATTTAAAATTGTTCACAGATTTTGTTTCATGAATTTTTTATTATGTAAATTTTAATATTAATTTCACAGAAAATTTCAATATATATCAACATCGCTTTGTATATGTAGTAATAATAAATTTTTAAGTCGATAACCTTTAGTGGCTGATAGAGGGTATTGCATTCAAAAATGAATTTCATCGTTGGTAGAGAAATCATTTATTTGTTATTTTAAAAAAGAGATGTAGAACTCAGAAAACTCTTCCTAGTTATTAATGTGTTGCTTTCTTTGGAAATGTGATAAAGGAGAGTTGAAAAGTGGTGAAAAATGAAGGGCTTCAAATATGGCAATACTGAAATTGCTATATTATATTTCTGAATTGATGTCCTCGCCGGGGATCGGATTCACAACCGACGCGCTAACAATTACACCACAACACCCACAATGTAGCGGCCATCAATGAACAGTTTTCCATCAAAAATAAATTTTCAAGAAATTGCTTCATACACTCACCAAAAAAAGTCGGTAATGGCAACTGAAAATTTTTCAGTTATTACGGGAAATTTTGCTTATTGGAGCCCAGCGATATATTTTGCTAATCCAACAACACAAGTCTGTTGACCTGTAGTACAATGAAATTTGTAGAAAAAAATTGCCGTCTTTACTAAATTTTAGTAAACTCTTTGTAAAGTGGAATTTAAAATCAGTTTGCTAAAATCAGGAAAAAATTACTAAATATTATTAATATTAGTAAAAAATTTCAAATTTATTTTTTTTTGAACATCAAAATTTTTTTATTCTTTTCAAAAAATATTTTAGACAAAATTAAAAAAAAAATTAAAGACTTAAAAATTGTAAAAACAAACGAATTTATCATCATTTTGTTTAAATTTGGTAATTTCTGTTTTTAAAAATATTTTAAGGTCAAATTTTGATTGTTTTTAAAGCTGATTTTTAGAACTAACTATTTAGTGCTGTTTTAAGTGTCCTATTTTTAGACATGAGTGGGTATCTTCACTTCCGATTCCTTTTCTAAATCTGTGTAACATTTTAAGGCAATTTAAGTTTGTAGCTGTAAAAAATAACATTTCCTTTAATATCCACTTTTATAAAATTAGTAAATTTTTATTGCTAATTTTAGCAAATCGGTTTTCAAAAATTTATAAAATTATTTCTGAAATTAGCAACCAAAATTTGTAAAATCAGTACAAAAATAGTAAAGTGAGATTGAAAACCGTTTACAATTTAATTTATACTAACTTTTTTTCTGAGTGTAGATGGTATAAAATTGTATATTTGTCTAATGTCAAAACACAAACAGTAATTGCTAATTTAGTTAGTATTTTGAGTCTGAGTAAATTACTTTACTACAAAAGGTAAATAGCATTTATGATGATGATGGGAAATCCTTATAAAAAAAGTGTAGACAATCTCAGAATCTATTCTACTTCAGCTAAGATTTAATATTTGTTTTTGTTGCCGCTAAATTTGTATATTTAAAACATTTCTACTAATTATGTATTTAATTATTCACAAGTTTTTAATGATTTTACGTTTAATTTAAAACGTACATAAATAATTTAAAAAGGTATGCCTGCCTTTCGCTTCTAGACGTTGAAGGTGTGAGATATTTAAAGACCAAAAGGTTTTTCTTAACAAATTATGTAGAATATTTTGGCTATGCTGTCTATAAATTATGTTTAAAGATATAAGTTTATCTAAATTCTGTTGTTAAAATATTTTCGATATTTGTTATAAGTAAACAAGACAGTTTTAATATCTTAAGGATAGACAGAATTTTAAATAAGGTTGAGTTAATTTACAAAAAAAAAAAAAAAAAAACAAAAAGGAGGGGGATTAATGCTTAAGCAGGTTTTAATGGAAAAAATGTATGGAATTGATTTAAAACCATACCTATATAAAAGAAACTTAATTTGGAAGTGCTGGGACAACAACCAATAGGCTTCAAAACTAATTTCCGGTGACTTATGTGTAGGGAGTAATTAGTCCGGAAGAGTTATTGATTAATTATTGAATGCAAGTATAAACCATAGGTAAGCAACTTATTTTGCTGGGCCATTAGTTCTTAGTGCTTTTTTGTGCCTACAAATCGTCAGCTAAAATACAAAAGGGTGTAACTAAAATTTTTATTTTTTTTACGGGATGAGCGCTCCGGTAGGCTAGTTGGTAGCGTGCTAGCTTATCAGTGTGGGGGTTGTGGGTTCGATTCCCACCAGAGGCTCTGGTCTGTTTTTGCTACAATGTGCCGAAAGCCTTCGTTGCTAGTGCTCGGCTAGGCTATTATGATATAATTTGTAGTTATATGTTTAATAAAATAAATAATAATAATAATAATAAGCAAAAACGCTTAAAGACAATTTAACAAATTTGTAAATAAATTTAATATTTTTGAAGATAGAACAATATAATAAAAGAAATGTGGTTCAATACGATCCTTTATAACCCATTTTATATTTTTACAGGGCAACCAACAAACTTGAAATATTAAAAACACCTCAGATACAAATTTTGATTAAAAACCCGCCATTTGTTTATCGCTGAAGTTCGAAATTTTGTGAATCATAATCATCAATAAAACCATTTTAGATAGTTTGTTAGTTACTCTTTTTTTTTTTTTTTTTTTTTTAATTCTTTATTCGATTATTTATTTTTACAATAGTTAGTGCCTCAGCGTCACTTGGACATTTTAGAGGCGAGTTGGCAAACAATATTACAAACTTAACGCATAAGATTTATACATATTAAGAAAAAAAAAAGAAAAAAAAAATGTGTATATATTTATATACATATATAAAAAATTAATATAAAAAATTCAAATTATGTACATTTTTACAATAGAAGCATTTCCAGATTTTCTAATAAATATTCTTTTATATTCTTTTTAAAAATTGAAATTCTTTCAATGTTTTTTAAATATTCTGGAAGATTATTATACTCCAAACTACCTATGTGTTCCACTCTCTGCTTCGTTACTTCCAATCGACATCTTGCTATTCTTAGATTCATATTATTTCTTGTATTGTATATCATCTGATTCCTTGAAAAAGAAATTGTATGATAACCGATATTTTTTAATGATTTGAAAACATAAAGAAGTAGTTGCATTTTATACAACCCATAAACAGGGAGAACTGTTACACAAATATCTTTATACAGGGATAAAGTTGAATACATTAGTGGTAGATTAAAAACAGTTTTTAATGCTTTATTTTGATATCTTTGTAATGATTTCAACTCGTTACTTTTTTTATAGCCATATATAATAGGTAAATAATTCAAATGACTATGTATTAGCGCTTGGTAAATAATGAATTTTGTTTTCACGTTAAATTTATTTTTGAATTTATAAAGTAAACCAGTAACAGATCCAATTTTTGATTTCAAACGTTGAATATGTATGTTCCATGAGAGGTTACTCTGTAGGTGTATACCAAGGTATTTTATTGAGACAGTTTCATTTACTTCTTTTCCATCTACGAAAATGCTAAAGCTTTGGTCGTGGTTAAAATATGGTCTGAATCTAAGTAACTTAGTTTTATCGGAATTTAAAATTAATTTGTTTAACCTTACATATTCTGCAATAAAGGCAGCATCACGCTCCATATATGTCTTTAACACAATTTCATGGTTATACGGGTACAAAATACAAATGTCATCAGCAAACATAATTAATTTCCCAGACAACTGTAAGTTCTGTATATCATTGAGATAGATGGTAAACAGTAACGGACCCAAAACACTTCCTTGTGGACCCCATATTCAGTAACACCCATATAACTCTTATGACCATTAATTTCAACATATTGTTTTCTATTTGTTATATAGCTTTTTAATAATTTTAGCGTTCTTGCACCAACTCCATAGTACCGTAGTTTTTCAATCATTACTTCATGATCCACAAGATCAAAGGCTTTTGACAAATCATAAAATATGCCAGCTACTCCTCTAAAACCGTTTTCCAATCCTTGACATATATTATTAATTACATTAACTACTGCTTCCTCAGTACCACACCCCTTTTTGAAACCATATTGACAACTATATAATAAATTATTTTCCTCTAAGTACGACGACAGTTGTTCGTGTAGAATTCTTTCAAAAACTTTATCCATTAATGGCAGTAAAGCTATAGGTCGAAATTTATCTACTGATATAGCATGGCTTTCTTTCGGTACTGGTACAATTTTTGCAACCTTCAAAACATCAGGATATAAAGAAGTGTCAATCATACTATTAAATATTCTTGAGAAATAAGGAGAAATAATATCATTGCATCTGATTAACATTTTCGGTGAGATGCCATCATAACCACAGCTCTTGGTCACATCCAGGTTTGAAATAATTTGAGAAACTTTCAAATTTGTAGTATATGAAAAGTTAAATGAGTTTTCACATTGACTTTATGTTCTAAGCCCATTGCACGTATCTCCAGATGAGTAATCAATTTGTTGCTTTAAAGTTTTCGGAATCTGAAGAAAATAATTATTAAAAGCATCACACTTAGTTTGATTATCTACAATTAATTCACCATCAACATCCTTTACATTTATTTGGTCTTTTAGCTTTCTTCCAAGATTTTCATTTAAAAATTTCCAGCACTTCTTCGGCTCCTGTTGAATTTGATTTAAATTAATGTAATAATAATTATTCATACAGTCTTTACAAGATCTTCTGATAACATTACTTATTCTTTTTAATCTACTTTCGACATCTTTACCCTTCCTTCGCAGTTTTAACAACTTTTTCTTATATATTATAAGACCATGTAAATTTTTGTTCATCCAAGGAGTAATTTCATATTTTATTAATTTTCTTTCCGTTTTTTCTATGGTAGAATTTTTAACGGCATTTGAAATGTATGACATAATTTGTGAAGTGTCTTCAGATGGATTACCAGTTTCTTGAAATATTTGTAAGTAGTTATTTAGGCTCTGCCTTGCACGTTCATAATCACAAATTTTACGAGTTTTATCAAAATATTCAGAGTAATAAGCATATCCTTTAAGCTTACAAGATATTATGTTGTGGTCTGTTAAACAACACGCAATGGTATCTACAAACATTTCTGCTGTAATGTTACTATAAACATTGTCAATACATGTACCAGATTCAGGGCGAGTTACTAGTGTATGACAATTTCTGTAATTGAAACTTAATAGTATATTAATCAAATCCATTGATTCATGATCTTGTAAAAAATTTATATTGGAATCACCAACTACTATACTAGGTGCTTGTTCACAAATGGTGAATAAATGTTCAATAAAATTTGTGAATCCTGCAAGATTGCACTTTTGTGATCTATAAAACGATGTAAATTTTAAGGATTTACCATTAATTTTGTAGCTTTCTAACGATACCGTTATAACATCTATAAAATCTTGGCTCTTGCATGTTTCAATATTGTATTTTAAACTATTTTGTATATAAACTGAAGTTCCTCCATATCCATCTGATCTACAGCAATGTACTACATTGTATCCAAAGATATCATAAATATTTACCAACTCAGAGGAAAACCACGTCTCTTGAACTGCTATAACACTAGGTAGTTTTGGAAATTTAGCTATCATCATCTTAAATTTATTAAATTTTTCTATGCTTGAAATGCTTCTTATGTTTACAGAAATCATATTAAATAGCGGAAAATTAAAAGTTTCACAATAGTTTTCAAAAGTTTCAAAATTTAAAAAATGTTGATTATTATTCATATTAGTATATATTATTTATTAAACAATTTAATCAATATAAAAATTACTTGATTTATTAAGCAGGTGACATAAATGCCGAAGGGTTTTCATCATCATCTGTATCTTCTCTTATAGCTGATGCTTGAACAGTTAATCTACGTCTATGCGGATTTGTTGTGGCTTCTATAAGTAAATTATTAACTTCCTCCTCACTTCTTATCAATCTTGGCTTACATATAGCGCTTTTCTTAATATAAACTCTACCATTATAGGTGTAGGCTGGTAAATAACCAACTGTCTTCAATGTTTTAGCATGTTTTAGAACGTTCAAGGTTTCCTTACTTAAATACTCATTAACATAGATTTCTTTGGTGGCATCATTTTCCTTTAATTTTGACTTTGCTGACATGAGCTTATCTTTCGATTTCTTAGAATCAAACTTTACGAACATAGTTTGTTTCTCACTTGTAACACCTCTTTTTTTAAAAAAATATGCTTCCTCTATATCATCTTCTTTTAGAACCACCCCAACGTCCTTTGACATTTCTAGCAACGTATCGATAGCTGTTGCATCATCTTTCACATTCAGTCCTCTAATTAGGCAATTATTCTTCACACGTTCATCGTTTAGTATTTTTACAGAATTTTTCAATGATTTTATTTCAGTTTTTAATAAACGATTTTCTTTCTGTACTATTTCAATCTTCTTTTTATTCTCAGACACCCCACGTAGAATGTCATCATATTGTTTAGACATAAACATCATTGTCTCAGACAGCTGATCGAGTTTGCTCAATTGATTTTTAATTTCATATTGTTGTTTTTTTATTTCATTTAATTCTGTTTTAACACTTCCACCACTTTCGTTACATATATTGCAAATGTACTCTTCTTTCTCATTTTTCAACAGATACTCAAACTGACGTTTATCCAGGCTAGTACAAAATGCATGAAACGTATTGGCGCACTTATCACAATCAATACTATCTTCATTCTCTTTTATCTCCATTCTGCATTGACCACAAAGAACTTTAGTGTTTTTTAAGCTGCGACGATTTTTACCAGACATTCTTTAATGTATTATTATTCTTTTCACTTTGTTTGATATAACAATTAAAAGTATACAATTGTAAACAAAAGTTAAACCTTTTTTTCAAATAAAAACAAACTTATATGCGGAGGATAAAAATTTCTGACGTTTGCATTCACAGGGTTGCCAACGTTGAATTAAACTCCAAAAAAGCCCCTGGTATTGATAATATCACTAACAGGATGCTTATAGAGTTCCCCCGTGTAGCATTTAGAATAATACTATTTATTTTTAATGCTATAATGCGCCTAGAATATTATCCCCCAGAATGGAAAGTTTCACTCGTTAAAATGATACCCAAGCCAAGTAAAGATCACACAAGGGTTGAATCGTATAGACCAATCAGTCTCTTGTCATATATGTCTAAGTTGTTTGAAAAATTACTAATTGAAAAGTTGACAGTACTAATAGATCAAGGTAACTTAATCCCAGCTCTCCAATTTGGTTTCAGGCGGAAACACAGTACCACTGAGCAAATTCATAGATTAGTAACCGTTATTAGAAAAGCCTTCGAGGATAAAAAATACTGCTCTGCTCTTTTTATTGATGTATCTCAGGCATTTGATAAAGTCTGGCCAGAAGGACTAATATATAAGATTCAACTTATGTTACTCCCAAATACCCATAAGCTGTTAGAAAGCTATATTACAAACAGAAAATTTACCCTCTCGGAAGAAAAGTTTTATCAGCTCCCCCAGGATATACAAGCGGGAGTCCCACAAGGTAGTATATTGGGTCCACTGTTGTATATTTTATACACTTCGGACATGCCATTGAATGAAAACTCTCACACATCAACATTCGCTGATGATACAGAAATACTTAGCGTTCATAATGATTCACTAATAGCATCTAGATTGCTTCGGAACCACATAACAGTTTTGGAGGACTGGCTAGAT
>OX456523.1:204401951-204430461 GCA_949748255.1 Eustalomyia histrio | reverse complement strand
TTTGTTAGTTACTCCCTTTTGCATTTTAGCTGACGAAATATAATAGTCGAAAAATAAATGAAAAATTACTACCTTTTGTATGCTTAACAGCGAAGTCACCCAACACCGATATGGATGAGACTGGGACATGCGATAGAAAATCAACATCTAAGGTTTGTCTGTTTATTTGTGGGTCATCTCTAATATTTAGAAGCTTTAAAAGATGACCAAAATATTGTAATTCTTTTTTTGCATTTTTAAAATTTTTTGCAATATTTCATTTAAGATCCATTCATTGGCACCATTTAGCTTGCTCCGATACGATTTTGGTACATACAAATTAGATTTTTTAAATATCAGAATGTAGTAGAAAATGAAATTATTTTTCATTTTTTAATAAATTAAGTTCACTTTAAGTTCACTAGTAGATATTTTAATTACACTCAAAATAGCTTGTAGTTTAAAATAACTTAAAATATATTTTAAAATAAATAAAAAATTCCAGGGAATAAGTATTCAAGCTCAAGGTCTATTTTATACAAAATTATTTATTTTTCATCCAATATTTCTATGGATAGCTTCTTCAGGGGTAGATCCACTGATGTGGGTCAGGCAATTAACACAATTTTCACAGTGGTTTAATTGGAAATTTCAAAAGGTATCTGTTCACGAAATTAGCTCATACACTAGGAAATACATTTTTTTAATGACAGATTTCTATCCGTAGATTTGGGCAGGAAGGGATATATTTTCAAAATATCATACCTAAGAGATTGCCTACTCTGAAAAAGAAGCTAGATTCTAAATTCAAGTTCTTAGCGGTTTGAGCTTAATAAATATATAAATAAATAAATAAATAAATAAATAAATAAATAAATAAATAAATAAATAAATAAATAAATAAATAAATAAATAAATAAATAAATAAATAAATAAATAAATAAATACAACATATATACCAAATCTCATCTTCCTACCTCTGATAGTTCATGAGATATAGCCGTTCTAATTTTTAGGTTATGAGGCCGTTTTTTTCTTTGAACTCCGTTGTCAGCAATAGCTTATTTGGACAGAATGTGTAGGAGAAGGCTTCCTTCTCCCTCTCGTAAAAATCAGTCTTAAGGAATCTCTACGACGAAGGAGGGATGGATGATAATGCAGGAAATTTTCCCTTTTCTCCACTATTTTTAACACGTTCAAAGTGGATAAAAAAAACCTTTTAATTTAAATAACTCATGCCCCCCAGAAAACACAAAATTTTAAATTTCATATTGTTACGGAAATTCTATTTATCAATTTCCATACGCCAGCTCTGTAAAATAAAACCGTTACCATCAATGGCAACTCTTCACCACGACTAATGTTCTTCTGGCAAACTTCAAAGGACATACTCGAGGTTTCCGGACAATGCTGCCACATTCTTGTTATTCTAATCACACACATTTAAATACGTGAGTGATGTGGCATGACAGTTGGTAACAAAACGCTAAAGAAGTAACATTGGTAATTAATTGTATAAATTGTGTAATTAATTAAAGTGCAACTTAATAGTTTCAGTAAAGAGTTGCTATAGAAAATTTCAACTGTGTTATTTATTTGTTATGTAAAAAAAACTCTATTTATTTAAAGGAAATAAATTAACGTTTTATAAAGGTATAATCGCGACAATATCTTTAGCCAATGACTTTAATGCAGGGGTACGTTTCTCTTTTGTAACCCCCATTTTTATCATGACTCTGGCGAAACCCTGAGGAAAAGGCTCTATCCCAGGACACTTCCATTGACTGGTTCATTGTGCTAGAAACTGGTCAGGGTTCCGGTTTTTTTAATATGAAAAGGACGGATTATGGGATCGGGTTTTTTTTTTATAAGAAAAGGACCGGTCACTTTAACATGGAATTGTCCCCTCCCCCTATGATAGGTCACAGGACTGGTCTAAAAGAACATGTTACACAACTAACCCCAAAGAACCTATCACAGAACCAACCCAAAAGAACATGTCATGACTTTTATACTTAGATACTTTAGGGACGGGTGCCCTTTTCACCTATTTCGTGATATGAATGTTCGGAACGGGTTCAGTTGTCACCAATGACTTAATAAGTCCCGATTCCCAACTGACCCAATTTCCCGCAAAAAAGACCTACCTATTCAGTGAATTAACGCAAATTTTAGGGCCAAAAAATTTGAGGGCGGGCTTTTCCCACATTTAGCTCTCATTTTTATCACGTTCAAGGTGAAGATTACAAAAAGAATTTTCACAGTGTAAAATTTGGGCTTTTTAGACAACAGGGATTTGCTTCTTGATGTAAAAACTTTTGAAAATCTTACCTGATGCCAAATTTAAAGCAGGAACTTTTTGCATCTTTAACTCCATATTTACTACGTTTTTTTTGGAAAAAGGACGCCTTAAGTAAATTAGGCCAGATTTATAGCGAAAATGTTTCAGTAGGCCGTGTTTGCCCCTCTCCTTAGTAATTTTCAGAAACCCCAACTGGGGAAATTTCTTCGTTAGGGTATGAACCTACATACCAAAATTCCCCTTCTTAGCTGCATCAGTTTACAGTGGACCGTATTAGCAGCGAATTAGTGTTTAAATTAAAATTTTCAAAAATAGACATTTTGAAACTAAGACTTTTTTTTTAAATCTTTAAAAAAATATTTAAGTTGACTAAAAATCCACAAAGATTAAGGATTAAAATAAGTGATTACAGGATTCTAGCAGGATACTTCTAAGGATATCGTTTTAACTTAATGTTAATGTTGAAAGAATATATTTATATTAAATGAAAGGTGCGTGAAAACGCGCCTTGTATTTATTTATCGACAAGAGGAATAATTTATGTCTTAGCCTACTTTTTTTGATACAATAGCTTACGAGATTCATTATAAAGGTCCAACTACAATTGACTTAAGCCTTTTAAGCCAATTGTAGTTGAGGCCTGAATCTATTCCCATCCATATTACCTTAAGTAAACAACGCTTATAAAAGGTTGAAAAGTGGAACAGCTATTCGCCAGGTTTAGTTAAGCCAAAAGTTGTAATAGTTAACAACCATTGCGCGCCGCTGTCAACATTCAATAACCACAATTAAATAACACAAAAGTAACATTAAAATTGAACTTATTTGCTATTAAAATTTTATAACACTTACACGCCAGGTAGCTTCTACCAAATATACTTGTGAAAATTTGTCAATGATTTCTTCACAAAAGAAAATATTTGTTTTTATAACTTATTGATTTTAGATAAAAGCCATAAACAATTTATATATTTTTCTAAAATTAAATTATATTATGTGACTTAAAGGCATCATAAATTTCCATCATCCTTTTGTTTACTTTTCATTTAAACAGAAATAAACAAACACATAAACATTTTAAGTATTTACACACATAAACAATTTTTGGTATTTTTTTTTAGGTAGAAAAGAAAATAATGTTTTGAATATTTAAAATTAATACATAAAATTTGTAGAAATTTGCAAAAATATTTTAAATACCTGGTTGAACATAAAAGGATCTGTAACAAAATAAGTGTTACATAATAAATATGAAAGGTATTTGTATAAACGTTTTAATGTACATATAAGGTTTGGTTTTAAATATTTAATTTATTATATCTAAGTGCGACATGTATTTGATTAAATACATATTTTTATTAAAAAGATATACAATTTTATAAAATTTATTTTAGGAATTTAAAACTTTTCTTTTTCAGCTTTAAATGATTGTGTTTATAAAGAATGTCATATTAATGAACTTTTATATAGAAAATTTATAATACAAATTTTATTTGTACTTGTAAATTACATACAAATGTTCCATTGTAGCAAGGTGTCCCATACAAAAAATGTTAAAGTAATAGAACTCAAATTATGCACATTAAACTGGTGATAATATAAATTATGACTGGAGATTGTTATAAAAAATAGCTTTAAAGTCGGATACTAATCATTACAAGTAGTTCAAAGTATTGAAATATATTTAAGAGAAAATTAAGTTTTTTTTTTTAAGAAAATTTCTTGTATTAATATTTCTTTATTATTATTGTTTTTCAAATAGGGTGAGTTACTGACTGACACACTAGGAAATTCGGGTAAGATAACCGCTGAGATTGGAAATTTAAAATATGTTTTTTTCAGAGTACACTCACCAAAAAAGGTCTGTAATGGCAACTGAAAATTTTGCTGTTATAACGGGAAATTCTGCTAATTTGAGCCCAGCGGTATTTTTTGCTAATCTTAGCAACACATGTCTGCTGACATGTATAAAAATGAAATTAATAGAAAAATTAGTAGCCGCTACTAAATTTTAGTAGACTTTTTGTAAAGTTGAATATAAAATCTGTTTGCTAAAATCAGCAAAAAAAATTACTAAATACTATTATTATTAGTACAAAGTTTTAGATTTATTTTTTTTATCGAGCATCAAAAATTTTGATTATATTTTTTAAAAAATGTTTTATACAAAATGAAAAAAAAAAAAATTAAAGGATTAAAAATCTTAAAGATTGTTAAAACATAAACGAATTTATCATTTTCTTTTAATTTGGTAATTTCTGTTTTGAAAAATATTTTAGTCAATTTTTTTTTTTTAATTTTAAGGTTAAATTTAATTGTTTTAGGGCTGATTTTTAGAACTAAAAAAAACTTTTTAGTGGTATTTTAAGTAGACCTATTTTTAGACATGAGTTGGTATCTGCACTTCCTATCCCTTTTTTAATCCTATGTAACATTTTAGGGCAATTTTTTGTTAATTTTAGCAAATCGGTTTTCAAAAATTTGTAAAATGATTTCTGAAATTAGCAACGAAAATTTGTAGATATTTTGTAAAAATTCTGTAATTTCTAAAATGTAAATAGTAAAAAGATTTGCTAAATAAAATTTTTTTTTTACTAAAAATCAGTACAAAATAGTAAAGTGGGATTGAAAACCGTTTACAAATTTTTCTACTAACTTTTTTTTCTGAGTGTATACATTGATAAGGTACTTTTTAAAATTTTTGCCAGCAGGTCCAAAGGTGAAAATCTCCCCCTGAACAGACTACGCCCCACAATGGTTGAGCTTCATACGATTGGTGGCATTAAATATAAGGAAACATCGTAGAGCCTTGAATTTTAGTATAGACTAATATTTGGTTGTGATAAAAAATACTGCAAATATGACAAAAATCCAAGCACAACCACGCCTACTTTCCATATAAAACAAAAGTTAAAAATCATTGTAGAGTCACAATTTTTCATTGCAATTTTATGATAATATTAACCAATGGTGAAAAAATTAGCAAAATCTGCCAACAACCACGCCTACCTGTCATACAAAATTACCGTTTTTAAGCTAGATTGCTTAAAAACGCTACATAGGTTTAAATTTGCGTGTTTTTTATTTTATTAAAATATAAATAAAATGCAGCAATAGTCACGCCCATATTTAATGAAAATATCTGTAAATAATAGAAAGAAAATTAAAAAAAAAAAAATTTAAAACAAAGTTATTCGTGCACCTTTATTAACATAACAAATTTTTTACTTCATTAGAAATTTTCAATATATCCTTCATGAACTGTTTACGGTATGAATTTATATATGGATCTGAAGACGCTAGTAACATATGCATGATATCTTCATTAGTTGATATGCGATCAGTTTTTCTGGAGTGGCTTAGGCGATAACTCCTGTAATCTTTATTACGAGCTTCCTGAGCTTCCTTCGACAACATGCCAAGTGGCAATATTGCTGCTGACACAATTTAACTCCCATTAGAATTAAAACTTTGTGTACAGTAATAGGCATATAGTAGTACCAGCTGTACAGTTGTAGATATCGTTCTGCAGTATCCAAACAAATCGATGAATTAAATCTATGAATTAAATTTTCATCAACACCAAGAACATCTGCCGTTATGGAAGGAATTGCAAAAAACATCTAGAAGTATTGCAATCGTTCGTTGAGCCCATTCCTTGTTTTATTATGTCCACATTTATGCCTAGAACCACTTTAAAATTTCTTTGTATTTTCGTTTTTGCTTCTTCTCTTTCATGTTTTGTATCTTTAGTTACTCTCCACTATGAAAAACTCTTGTTGTATGCTATATGCAATATGCACTCCATAAATTTTATCCTCGCATGTAAAGGGGAATTCCAAATTTTTTTGTACTTACTACTTTCAAATTGTTCATTTCGCTAGGCTTAGCTTGACGTATAAAACATGCAGCCATTCCAGATGTTTGTGTGATTGTATGTATGCAAAATTTCAAAACTTTCGTTATAAATATCAACAACAGTTTTTTCAAATCTTTAATTTGCATTTTGCACCCTTTCAACTTATTCAGAAATAACATTTGCCGTTCCTTTTACAAATTTAAATTTTAAAAAGTTGCTGATGATGGGAAGAAGTTATTGCAAGCGCTACTAAGTGCAATAATTTAGATGTTATTTTATTAGAAAGTACATATTTTTTAAATTGGGTTTTGATATTATCTTTTGTGTGTTTTTTTACAACAAAGAAACATAGCAAGCAAGCAAAAAACAAAAACAAACAAGCTGTTATTGCATGCGCAATAACAAGCTTGTGAGAGAAATTTTTCCTCACTTTTTTTTTTAGTTTTTTATACCGGAATTGTTTAGGGGTAAAAATGGGCAGCTGAATTTTTAATAAATAAATTAGCTGAGACTTCAAGCTTTAATCTGATATTAGTCTCGGGGTAGAGTTCGTTGGAGATCAATAGATACAAGCCATAAAATTGGAAAAAATTAATTATTTTGGATAATTTATAGCAGAGAAAAACATTTTTTCTTCAATGTTGAAATTTTTTTTATTTGCATATATATTATTTATAATATCCAATTGTATACAAAAAATCATAATAGTGTCATTACAATAGTATTTTAAAAACATGAAGCGATAGAAGGTAGCATATATAATACAATCATTTCAAACGCATTCACTTAGGTCAACTTTGAATGTCTCTCGACAAAAAAGTAATAAAGATATAAGTCTAAGATTGTCTATTACAAACTGTGGAAAAATCAGGTAGATCAGAAGACATGAAAAAAATGAATTAATGCTGAAACCAGTGTGCGCCCTGAAACCTTAAATATTAACAGCGGTATTCATAAAAAAAATCTTAATTCCAGTTTCAAATGCATTTTAGTTAAAAAACATTTTAAGCCTAAAAAAGGTTTATTAAAAATTCGTATTCATAATCAGTATTTTAACTAATAAACGATTTAATGATTTTATAACTTGAAGATGGCAACACTGTATTTTTTTATTTGTCATATTAATCGTAGTGATGCAAATCAATGATTACTAAACCATACGGTACTCGTTTCTATGTATTTTTTTTGTCGTTTTTCAGAAAAATATTGTTTTTATAAAACAAAATATTTATGAAAACTAGTTTATTAACTAAAAAAAGAAAAAGAGTCAAAACAAAATGCCCAATAAAAGTGTTACATAGATAATGATTTTATTGTAGATAAAAAAGTATTCAAATAACCGGTTTTATTTTCTTTGTTTTGATTAAACAACACACCACTATAAAACACAATGAATAATATCCAAAAATATTATTATTTTTGCTTAAATTTTTTATCCGGAACTGAAAACGGGTCGCTCCTCTTTTTGTAAATTTTCGTATGACGATTGTTTGAAATTTGGGCAATAGTTTCTATTATAAACAAAATACAATTAAAAATATCACATTTTCCATATAAAAATGGTTCTTACCAATTATTTTCATCAAATATAGTGTCCATTATTTATTAAACAAAAACAAATAACTTCTTTTGTTTAAATGCCAAATTTTTGAAAAAATTTTTAAAATGAAAATAAACACAAAGCAAGAATGTCATCTTAAAATAGGTTTAAAATAGGGTCGAATCAATTTTAAAATTCGTTTATTTAAACAAGGTTTAAAAAAGGTATTTTAAGCTCAAATTCGTTTATGAATACAATTTTAGCAAATTTTGCTTAAAATTGATTTGAAATACTGTTTAAAATTTTTATGAATACCGCTGTAAGTATGTGTTGTCCTTGATAAGGTACTTTTTGACTGACGAACCACTTTAAACAGAAACCTGAAATTTAAAATATGCCCTCCCTGAAATATGGACTAAGAGATGCGGTAAAAATAGGATTTAAAAATGAAAAAGTCTCTCCGTCAACGGGTTGTTCAAACTGCTTTGGCTAGAAACCTGATATTCGAAAGATGTGTTCCCTGGAGTATGGACTAATTCACTGCCGAACAAAAATAAATGGAAGTGATTCTTAAGGAATTTATTTTTAATTGATTTCAAAGTATCGCTTATTTGTGATTTTCCTCTTCTAAGGCAGTTCTTTTTCACAACTTCCAAAAATTGGATTTTTTATTGAAATTTAACACTTTTCGAATCTATGATCCGTAACTTATTTTAAAAGCAACCAAAGTTTAACATTAATCATAGATATTTCTATATAAATTTGACATTTATAACTGTGGTTTTAGTTTGAGAGATTTGTTTTAATCTTTAATTTACAATTTATCAGATTTTAAATTCTTAAAATCGTAGTTATTATTGATACAAAAAGTAGAAGAAAATATATATTGTAGTTAAAATTGCATGAATTTCTAATAAAGTAATCTAATATATAAGGCCGTTTATTGAATTGTTTTTTAATATTTAACCAACAGTCAAACTCAAACTTTATGTGGCAAACAACAACAAATGTGTCAGTTGGTTTCCCAGGTAGAAGCTAACGAGAGTTTGTGAAAATGAGGCCAAGGCCCGATTTTTGATGTTCTGTTAAAATTCATATTCAAAATTCAATTTTATTTGTGAACATCAAATGATCTCATTTTTCACTAAACCATAAGAAGGGCTTTAGATGCAATGAAAAAGGATCATAAAAGAAAACTTCCACCCTATGACATCCCTATCTAAAAATCATTGGTTCCGATCCAAATTTTCACAACACCGGATATAAAATTACTGCTTCTTTTTCTCTTTTTTCGCTACTTTTTTTTGCTGGGTGATAATACATATAACTTTTGAAGTTTTCGCTAAGAACATGGTAAAATAGGACAGGACTAACGGCCTACTTAAATCGCTTTGGCTTGAAGCCCGAAATTTGAAGAACGAATGAAATGTAAACATTAAAATTGGGAAACAAATTGGAATTGAATGAAGGAACTAGAGGATTTAAGATATTGAAGAAGGGGAATGCAATGGAAATTAGCACAGAACAAGTGGAATTGAAAAATTAGATAATGAGAACGAATGGAGTGACACTAGTTGAACTGAAATATTAGGAAAAAAAATAATAAGATGTGGAATTAATAGTAGGCAAGGGATGTGGAATCAGGAACGTGGTAAAATAGGGCTTCAAAAGGGGAAAAGCGTCACTATTATTGGCCTGCTTAAATCGCTTGAGCTGGAAAGCTGAAATTTGAATTACGAGTGAAATTGAAACACAGAAATTTAGAAATGAACTCGAATGTAACGGGGAACCAATGGAAATGGAACACAAGATAAGGGAACGAATGTAACTACAACATTAGCTAATGGGAACGAAATAAAATGGAACGGGAATAGATTGGAATTGAAACATTAGACAAGGGAACTAAATGTGATGAGAAACGAGTGCAATTGAAAAAATAAAACAAGGAGAACTAAATAGAATGTATCGCAAAACCAGTGGAATGAAAGCATTAGGCAAAGAGAATAAAATAAAATGTGAATGATTGGAATTGAAATTCTAAATACGGGAAATAAAAACAAATGCAGCGAGGCTGGATTTTAGTGACATTTATTGATTTGAACATATTTTCTTTCCATTTTATCCAGTTTTTGTATAACCGAACCACTACGATATGATACTGCATTATCAAAATATCGGAATTATAAGTGAACAGTATTATATCCTCTTAAAATCAGACTTACAATATATTTTCCGCAACCGACTTTAGTTTCGTTAAAAAGTAAAACATAGCGTTTGTTTTTTTTTTTTAATAATCAATCAATTGAAATTCATAGAAATATATTTGTTAACTATTCAATCAGTCATTCAAAAAACAAACTATAAAAAATACGAACTTTCAGGAGAAGCTAAAACTTTGGCAATACAAATAAAATTAATAGCCTGTTCCTCGATCTCAAACGAAAAACTAGTCGAACGAAAGCAAGTCACTCGAATTCGAATCAATTTGGGATTCTCTATTTCGAAAGCCTTCGATCGACTTGACTTACGTATGTCAATTTTTGTTTCTTACGCATTTACAAATCACAAAGATGCCAGATCATATATTTTAAGCATTTGTTACAATTTTCTTTAAAAGTGGAAAATATTCTACTAAACTGCTTAAAGACAAAAACAACCCTGTTTAACAGTGATCAGCTGTATATGACAAATTAAATAAAAAATTACAATAAACAAATCAATTTTTATTTGGAAAGTGTGTTTATTTGTGAAAATTTTTGTTATCGATTGGTTGTGGGTGAAATTGTTGTTTGGAGAGCTTTTCTGTTACCTGTTGTCTGTTCGGTGCGGTCACTGCTAAAGTCCTTGTAAAATAAAACATTTAAATATTAACGTAAGCCACAAACAACACACACATACCTTTTACAACTCAGCAACAGCGTAACAGGGGGTGAAACGGAGTTTAGTTTTCTGGTCAAATTTTCCTCCTCTGCGGAAAATTTGTTTGCTCCGAACACCAGAGTCATCTGGTAAAATCAGGCCTTTCTTCCATATAAAATACAAGCGCCTTCGGATGGTCCATTGTTGATTTTTTTAACTAAAATTTAAAATTTTTAATAAACTATAAATATTTGTATTATTTTGTACTTACTTTTTGTTATCCATTGCTTTTTTTACTTCATTTTGCTTTTAAAATATCAAATATATATTTACTCGACAAAAAAATAGCAAGTAACTGATTTTGACATTTGCGTTCGAGCTATTCGAAATAGAGAAACCAAATTTTGTATGAAAACAGTTACGTTTTCATTCGACTTGTCGTTCGAGTCATCGTTCGCATAGAAATAGAGTTAGTGAAACCCAAATCAGTTTTCTTTCGACTAGGAAGCGAACGAACGTGTTCTTTCGAAATAAAGGAACAGGCTATAAATACAAAAATATTTCAATACAAGAACTTATTCATATAAATACCCAGCAAAAAAAAAGTAGCAAAAGAAGAGAAAAAGAAGCAGTGATTTTGATTCCGGCGTTGTAAAAAATTTGGATCGAAACCATTGATTTTTAGATAGGGGTGTCATAGGGTGGAAGTTTTCTTTTATGATCCTTTTTCATTGTATCTAAAGCCCTTCTTATGGTATAGTGAAAAATTAAATCTTTTGTTCTCCCCAAATAAATTTTGAATTTGTTATTTAGATTTCTGCAGGACATCAGTAATCGAGCCTTAGCCTCAGTTTCACAATCTCCCGTTAGCTTCTACCTGGGAATTTAACTGACACATTTGTTGTTGTTTCCTATACAAAGTTTGAGTTTTAGTGTCCGTTAAATTTCGAATATTCGAAATGCTTGCAACTTTTACTACAATAAATTTTTTACTTTTTGTAGCGTCATAGATTTGAAAAGTATTTAATTTCATTAAAAATCACATTTTTATAAGTTGTGAAAAAGAACTTCCTTAGAAGAGAAAAATCAGAACTAAACGATACTTTAGAATCAATGAAAAATTAGTTCCTTAAGAATCACTTCCATTTATTTTTGCTGGGTATAGAAAATAAAAATATGAACCTATGCAGGTATTGTATTTTGGAATTACACATACAAAAAACAAAAACTTGAAAAATAAATTACAAAAATCCTTTTTTAACATTTTGTCAGTTAAAAATTGATGATTATTTTAAACTACATGTAATTATTTTTACTACTTTTGTCGATTATTAAGCAATGATTGAATGTAAGCAACAAAATGATTGGAATAATAAAAATTGCATTTTCCTATTTAATATGTATTTTAGATTGCTTTTAATGAAGAAATATTATTAGTGTATGTTTGGAGACGGGCGAATAACCATCATTATTCCCTAAATTCCCACGTTAACTACCACTGAGTTAGAGTTAAATTTTCGTTGTTATAAAATTCATGGGAGAGTCAATAATTTTATTTAGTTCATTTCCAGTTTAATATCCTTCTTATACATTCAGGGACTCTGTGATAAAATTTTGTTTATGGTGTGGTTTGATTGTCAGGGGTCAAGAGCAACCCCAACCACCGAAGCTGGCGGCAAAGATGGGTCCCGACGATCCGTAGCCATTTGAACCGGGTATAAAGAATCGTGGTTAGAATTTAACGAATTATATCTTCCAATAACATCATTCATTTTGCTTCTAAATCATTCTACGATTTGATTGTGTCAAACTCTTAATGAGTACGGTAGTATGGCAGTTTTACGAAAACTCTTCGCCGAAATCTGTTTATATGCAATTAGTTTTTTTTTGTTCCCGCTCATTGAAAATTAAATTTGACATATTCTTTAACACAACGCAACCATTACAAGAAAAAGGAGGATCATAATTTTCTTGCAGCCCAATTTACAATATTGCATGTTTGAGCAGGGCACTAACAGGCCTTATATGAATTTAAAAAATAGTCCTTAAGAATAGAAGTCCTTTAAGAATATTTTTTTATAACATTCTTTTCGGTATAGTGACATAAATTTTGAAAAAAATTTAAAACTATTTCAAAAATATGCTTTTAAAATAGTTTCTAATAATCTCTTAAATAAGTGTCAGCTAACATTTTTAATTATTTCACAAGGACATCGTTTGTTTGGTCATCCTAATGTGCAGCAATTTTACTAATTTGGTTTTCTTTATTTCAGACAAATCTTATTGTATAAATTTACATTGTATGTAAAGGCAAAATCTTTTGAATATTAACAAGTTTTAAACACACACAATGAACAACACTTTATTTGGAGATTTTGTTGAAAACAAAAACACAAAGATAACAGGTTAAATCAATTAAAATGGAAAAGGGGATAATTCAATTCTTTTGTTTAAAAATAAAATTGAGTAAAATTAAATTAAAATCTGTATACAGTAGAAGTTTACAAGAAATTTGTTGGAAATGATGTATAACTTAAATTGTGAAAACAAAATTTGTAAATAGTTTTGTAGGGAAAAAGTCTGCAATAAATATACATTATTTTTAAATAAAAAAAAGTGGTGTTTACATTCCGCTCGACATCTCGTTTAAACTTGATTTCGATCATATGGTACTGTAAACGCAACTGAATGTACATGTTTACGTACTTTATATTTTTATTTTGAATGAAATTAAATATTGCTCATACGCATCGTATTATTTTATACCAATTTATTACTTATATTTACAGCTATTAATTAATATAACTCATACGCCTAGTTATTAAATTATAATAAGAAATCATTAGTTCCTTTGTTCTGTATACCTTTTAAAATTACATACATATAAATTTGTAAATTTTTCTGTTAATTATTTCATATTACTTATCTGTATATATATAAAGGAATAATGTTACTGACTGGCTAACTCACTTACTACACATCGTTAAGCCCAAGCAGCTGGAGCTACACATACAAAAAAAGTCTGTAATGGCAACTGAAAATTTTGCTGTTACTATGGAAAATTTTTCAAATTTGACCCCAGCGATATTTTTTTCTGCTGATGTTTAGTACAACGAAATTAGTAGAAAAAATTAGTAGCCGCTACTAAATTTTTGTAAACTTTTGTAAAGTGGAATTTAAAATCGATTTGCTAAAATCAGTAAAAAAAATTTACTAAATATTATTAATATTAGTGCAATCAAATTAGTATGAAAAATAACTAAGCGCTACTAAATTATAGCAAAATGTGGCAAACTGCAATATAAAATCGATCTGCTAAAATCAGCAACAAATGTTACTAAATATTAGTGAAATGCTAATAGCAGAAAAGTTAATATCCACTACTAAAGATTGGTAAAATTATGTACAAAATTTATTTTATTATTTATTAAAATAAGAAAAAAAATTTCAAAATATAAGTGAACTAAACTCAATGAATTAGTAAATACAGAAAAATTTTAATTTAAAAAAAAAATTGTTAAAATGCACAAATTAACTCAATTATTTTTAGATCCACTTGTTACACTTTAAAGCTGCCAATTTCTTTTGAAATTGCCTTACGAATTCAAATATACAAATTTATATTTTTTGATCGAACAACCATTTCTTATTTATTTCTTTTTTTGTTTTTAATATTTTAGACAAAATCAAATATAAAAATATCAAAAGTTAAAACATAAACGAATTTATAATATTTTTTTTTAATTTTCTAATTGTTGTTTTGAAAAATATTTTTTTTGGATTTTAAGGTAAAATTTTTATTATTTTAAGGGTTGATTTTTAGAACTAAAAACGTTTTTGGTGCTACTTCAAGTGGATGTCCTATTAATGGACATGAGTGGGTTGTGAGAAGCATCTTCAATTCCGACACCTCTTTTTAACTTATGTAACATTTTAAGACAATTTAAATTTGTATTTATAAGTTTTAATTATTAGAAATAACATTTCTTTTAATATGAACTTTTTTAAAATAAGTAAACTTTTATTTGCTAATATTAGTAATTTGGTTCTCAAAAATTTGTAAAATGATTACTGAAACTAGCAAACAAAAATTGTAAATAGTCTGTAAAAATCTGTAATATGTAAAATGTAAGTAGTAAAAAATTTACTAAATAATATTTTTTTTTGCTATTTATCAGTTCAATTTTTTCTGATTGTAGGAACCGAAAATTTGGTTTCCTTAACGGAGTAGACATGGCCCCTTTGACCTGATATTAAAAAAAATATGTGTTGCCTAGAGTATATGCTAAATCACCGAAAAAGTGTATTTTGGAATTTTAGGCAAAGACGTGTTAAAAATGGGGGTTCAAAGGGCGAAAAGCCTCCACTTAAAGTCTTGCCCGAACCTCTGGATATAGAAAGTTAAAATTTTGTACAAAGCTAATACGGAATTTTCGGAAAGGCTTAGGAGGAGCAGCAAGAAAATGAAAAATGTTCTCCTTGATGGCCTACAAAAACCGCTAGAGCTAGGAAGTTGAAATTTTGTATGAAGCTTCTTCATCCGGCGTAAACATTAGCTAAGACTCTATTTTCGGAAAATGTTACGAAAAGAGAGCAATTTTTCCCACAATGGCCTTCCCAAAAAGCTGAAGCAAGGAAGTTGAAGCTTGTTTTATGGGATCCTGCTTTGGCGTAGATATCCACGTGGACGATAATGTTCCATTTGACGGCCTGACCAAACGTTGACATTTTGTATTAAGGTTCCTTCTCCAGCGTAGACATCAGCCTTGCCGGTCAACCAAAAGCGGATGTTGAAATTTGCTACATGGGTTCCTCCTCCGGCATAGTCATCAAACAAGACGAAGTTTTTCAAATATCTTACGTGGAGGGGAAAAAGGACGAAAGCTTTCCCCTGGATGACCTGCGAAAGCCCCTTTGGCTAGAAACCTGTAATATAAAATACGCGTTTTCTGAAGTATGGGCTAACTCAGCGATAAGGTACACTTTGGAATTTTCACCACGGGCATGGTAAAAGCTACGGCCGGTCAAAATCGCTAGAACTCGAAAGTTCAGATTATGCACGTAACTTTCCGTTCCTGTGTAAACATTTACTGGGACGGGGGCAAAAAGGGGAAGTCTTCCCCCTTTACAGTCAACCTAAACCCCTTAGGTAAGAAACCTGAAATTTGAAATACGTGATCGCTAGATTTAGCCCATACTCTTACTGGTATGATTGAGAAATCTCCCTCTTGACGGCCTGCACAAACCAATTTGGCTAGAAGCATAATTTGATATACCTTTTCCTTGGAATATGGGCTATCTACTGATTTTTCGAAATATCGCCGAGAAAGTGAAAGTCTCCATCTTAACTTCCTGCCCACTCCCCTGTTGGTTAGCAAATAAAATTTAAACACTGAAATATAAAATACTACTAGCCTTGCGTGTTTTTGTGTTATCTAACAAGATACTCTTGAAACATTTTCATCTGGGTTGTCTGACAATGCCGGGTTAAGGCCTGAGCAAACATGATTAAGTTTGATTGCGTATGTATAATTTCGTTACAGCTTCCGCATTGATCAACAATACGTAGAAAGTTTTATTCAAAATATAAATGTACCTTCTCTACTTTTAGCAATGTAATTGGTTTATTACTCAATGTCTTTTATATTAAATCACACACAAAATATATTCAATTATTTTACATGTATTTTACACAGCTTTTAAGAATGTTGAGTATTTCATTGTACTTAAAAATTTTGAGATAGAAAATAAATTTTTTAACATTTGTGTCATTTTGTTTACAACCAAAGTCATTTAAAGCTAGTAACTATATCAGAGTTTATATTTATTCACATATGTTTACATATAATTTCAGATCTGTTTATATATACACCCATCATCTAAACTTATAAGAGAGTCACGTTACTGACTGACCCATCATCGATCTTGAAATTTGATGTATTTATAGGTTTCACCTTCATCGTAGGCATATGCTAAAGTGAGACTTGGGGAGATTCTTCCCTTCAAGAATGTGGTAAAAGTAGAGACTCAAAAGGGAGAAGTGGTCTCCTTATGGCCTTCTTAACGGCCTGTCTACTACCACACTCACCAAAAAAGGGTGTAATGGTATTTTTTGCCATTCTTAGCAACACATGTCTGCTGACGATTAGTACAATGAAATTTGTAGAACAAATTAGCTGGCACTACTAAAATTTAGTAAACTTTTTGTAAAGTGGAATTTAAAATCTATTTAATAAATATTATTAACATTAGTACAAAATTTAAAATTTATTTTTTATATCGAGCATCAAAATTTTTTAATTTAATTATTTTTTCAAAATATTTTTCAGACAAAATTAAAAAAAAATAAATCAAAGGCTTAAAAATTGTAAAATATAAATGAATTTATTATTTTGTTTTAATTTAGTAATTTATGTTTTGAAAAATATTTTTGTAAATTTTTTTACTTTTAGGGTAAATTTTTAATTGTTTTTAGGGCTGACTTTTAGAACTAAAAAAACTTTTTAGTGCTATTTTTTGTGAATGTCCTATTTTTAGACATGAGTCGGTATCTTCACTTCCGATCCCTGCTTTTAATCTATGTAACATTTCAAGCCAATTTAAGTTTGTAGGCGTTATTAGAAATAACATTTCCTTCAATATCCACATTTTTAAAATTAGTACATTTTTTGTGCTAATTTTAGCAAATCGGTTTTCAAAAATTTTTAAAATGATTTCTGAAATAAGCAACAAAAATTTTATTACCCGAACTTACTTTTAAAAAACTTATATAATTTATGCTTATAACTATTGTCACATAGAAAAAATTATCAAAAAATATTCTATTTCAATTAAAAAATATCTGAGTATACTACAACTTTTCATAGAGAATCATTATGGCAATTAAAATATATTTCTGACTAAACATACGAGGGCGGATCAATAAGTCTGTGACTTTTCGAACTTCCCTCATAATTATATGAAATGCAACACTGCTCCGTTCAAGTACCACCTTTTAATATACTACTGTCAAATTTTGAGCAAGTTCTGTCATTTACCCGACGTTTAACAGCAGGATTTTTCGAGGTCCATAAAATAGGCATTTGTTTGATCAATAATTTCATCGTTGGAGCTAAATCTCTTTCCACCGAGCAATTTCTTCGGGTTTGGAAACTAAATCCGGAGAATAAGGTGAATGAGGGGGCAATTCGTAGTCTACTTCATGGATTTTCGCCATAGAAACTAAGCTGTCACACGATTCCGTTGGTGATCGATTGTGTGCAAACGCGGCAGCCATCTTGCGGAAAGCTTTCTCATACCCAAGTGATCGTTCAAAATTAAAACCATTGAGCCATGTAAGATGCCTATATCTTCCACAATCTATTGCACATTCAATCTCCGATCGGCCGACACCATATCGTAAATTTTTTCAATTGTTTTGGGTGTAGAGACCTTAAGTTGGCGTCCAGAACGTTCGGCATCTTCCGTGCTTGTAAGGCTACAACGAAAGTCAGTAAACCACTATTTTACTATTGAAATCGATAGTACAGAGTTCCCATAGTATTTATCAAGCTTTTCTTTGGTTTGATTGACGTTTTTTTTTCGCAAAAAATAATGTTTAATGAGCACTCGAAATTCACTTTTTTCCATTTTTAAAAAAAATCACGAGGTTGTATGTTTTGAACAGCTGTTAAACGCAAAGTAAATGACGGAACTTGCCTAAAATTTGACAGTAGTCTACTAGAAGGTGGTACTTGATTACTACGAGGAAAGTTCGAAAAGTCAAGGACTTATTGATCCGCCCTCGTATAAAAACTTGTTTGTTTGTACCTAAATTTGGCTGTTTCAAAAAAACTTTGTTTTAAAACATTTAATTTAATTTACTTATTTTATGTATAACTTTTTGCGTTTGATTTTCAAACCTGTTTAAATTGTGTCAAAATAAAATTCATTATTTTAAGCAGAAAATTGTGGAAAAAGTGTAGAGTTTTTTCACAACGTTTTTGTGAGTATATGCGAAGTCTTTGTCTTTGTCATTTAATGAAAATATTTATGTATCTTTTTCTGCAAAGTTTTTCCCCTCTCATAACATAAAATATGAAAAAAATCATGGTTGGCAAGCAATACCTTTTCATTGTAACGGTAGTTGTCTATCACGCTCTGATCAATACCGATACGAAAATTTTAAAACTGCGGTTGCAATAGTGACATGTGTCTTTAAATTTTGCGAGGTTTATTTTATAATATTACCTGTTAAATTTAGTAATATTTGCAAAGTACCGTTATAAATGGGTGTTTCGGTAGTTTAGCGTTACTATAACGGTAGTTTTAGAAATTTCAAAATTGAACCGGTAAAATAGTGCAAAATACAATACAAAAAGACACTTGAATTTTGGCCATTTTAAAGTTTTCATATCGGTCTTAAAGTAGATGTGGTAGCCAACTACCGTTATTATGAAAAGGTATTGAATGCCAACCATGAAAAAAAAATACAATTTGTTTATTCTTTTCTTCTCTCCAAGAATTAAGCAAACATTTAAAAACTTTATGATAATTTCTTTGAAGCTTCTAATGAGTATATTCAATTGAAATATTATTATAACTTTAGGACTCTTATGCAAATAAATTATTATAATATTTTTTTATGTAAATAAACACTTAAAGTTTTTGTTTTCATTTTCTTTACATTTTTATTAAAACAGACGTCGAAAATAAAGCGTAGTTCTTGTTATTCGGTAAATTATAAATGCAACAACAAAAATTAATTAAGAATTTAATGATTATCGTATACAACCTGTCGATACATCGTTCTCCTTTCGAGACTTTAGGAACTTGAACTATGATCTGCTATACACGAACTTCTCCAACATTGACTGGGATAGTGTGTATTAGATGACTTCCGTTGATGATCAATTGTGCTTCTTACAAAACAACCTGCTGCGACTTTATGAAGAAACAGTTCCACTGAAAATAAAAACATCTTCATTTAAGTCTAAGCCATGGTTTTCAGCTGCCATAAAACAATCAATTTCTCATAGAGATGTTGCATACTCCCGGTGGAAACGTTTTAAAACCCCCGAATTAAAAAATAGTTATCGCTCAGCTCGAAAGGTAGTCAACCAAAATATCAGAATTGCTAAAGCCGAATACTATTCTAAACGTTTTTCTTCAGCTTTGGAATCCAAAAATACTTGGCAAACAGTCCGAGAAATTGGTATTGGAAAAGCTTACAACAATAGCTGTACGACTGATGCCGATGAATTGAACTCAATTTTTACAGACCTACCTTTGGCTCAGATCGATAACAATTTCTATACTTTCAACAGTACCAACACTGAAGAAAATAACTTTGAATTTTCATGCGTAACTCAACTTGATGTTTTGTCTTTTTTCTCTATGGTTAAGTCAAATGATGGGGTATGATAACGTGCACCCTAAATTTATAAAAATGCTTTTTCCGTTACTGCTAGCTTATGTAACATATTTCTTTAACCACATTATAACTTCCAGTAGTTTTCCTTCCAAATGGAAACATGCCAAAATTATCCTAATCCCAAAAACAAACTCGGATTTTCGACCAATAGCAATACTATGTTATCTCTCGAAAGTTTTTGAAAAGATTTTGCACACCCAAATGAGTAGATATATTCATGATACCGGTTTAATGTCAGATAAGCAATCTGGTTTTCGTCCTAATCATAGCTGCGTGACAGTCCTGGTTAATGTCTGTGAAAACATTAGGCGTGAACTAGATGATGGCAAAATAAACTTTCTTGTACTTCTTGATCACTCAAAAGCTTTTGATACGGTCAACCACCATAACCTTTGTATGAAACTTAGACGCTTTTTTAATTTTTCAACTACTTCCACTCAGCTTTTGTCCTCATACCTCATGAATCGTACGCAATCCGTATATGTAAATAATAAGTCATCCCAATCTTTGAATCTCGAGAGAGGTGTACCCCAAGGTTCGATTTTGGGTCCGCTGCTATTTTCCATATATATTAATGACTTACCTGAATATCTTTCGTATTGTAAGATACACATGTACGCAGATGATGTACAACTCTACTTGAGCAGTCCTGTTCAATCTATAAAAGAGAATATTGATAAAATCAACGCTGATCTTAATAGTTTATACCGGTGGGCAACAGCTTATGGGCTCTGTATTAATCCACGAAAATCCAAATGCTTGGTAATTCGTAAAAAAACTTTAAATCCAGTTTTCGAACATGTTATCGCCATTAACAACGAGAAAATTAACATTGTCCCAACAGCTAAAAATCTTGGTCTAATACTAAATAGTTATCTAACATGGACAAACCATATTAACACAATAGTGGGTCAGACATTCATGAAACTAAGACAACTTTGGGCAGCGCAATCTTTTACACTTTTAAAAATTAGATTGCTGCTGGCCAAATCATACCTGATTCCGGGGTTATTGTATGGTTGTGAATTTTATGCCAAAAGCGACTCCGCAAGCCAATCTAAGCTTATCGTGGCGTATAATAGCATTGTTCGTTATGTTTTTGGATTAAGGCGACGTGATGGAACTTCGGCTTTCTCAAAGAAAATTTTTGGTGTTTCATTTATAAATCTTATGAAGATAAGAGTACTTCTCTTTTTACATAAAATCATTTACACGCAAAAACCTTTATAACTCTATGAAAAACTTCGTTTTGCTCAGTCTAATAGGGGCAAACAGATTATTTTACCAAGACATCATTGTCTAGTATCTGAGTGGCAATTCTATATAAATGCAATTCGTCTCTGGAATATGCTTCCACAAAACCAACAACTTAACAGCAACGTTACTCATTTTAATAAATTTGTTTTTCTAAATTATTCTTGATATTTTCTTACTTTTCCTGTTTGACTTTAAATATTTTTTATTATTATTATTATTTTTATTTTTTTTTAATCTTGTGTAATTTAAATTTAAGCTTTAAAAATATTTTACCTAATTGCAACCTATTTCTAAATATGTTTTAACAATTGTCATTATTTTTTTTGCTTGGTAATTCCTGTACTGTAATTATAAGATTAAATCTTGTTGTGCAATATATGACAATAAATAAATAAATAAATAAATAAATAAATAAATAAATAAATAAATAAATAAATAAATAAATAAATAAAAAATTAAAAAAATAAATAAATTTTTTAAGTTTATTCTAAAATTTTAATATTTTTCCTAAGTATATGGTTATCTATGAGTATATATGTATCATATGTGGGTATATATGTGTCGTATGGACATTTATGGCTATTTACTATCAAATTTTGAATTCGAAGATATATGATAATATATGAGACCATTTATGGTCATATATTGAGCTATTCATGGAGGTAAAGAATCATTAAAGGGCTCTGCCCCCACCAAACGCCAGGAGTGCGGGACCTTCTCAAGACATCAGCCCAAAATCCCTGCGAAAACAGCATAAACGTATTTCTTCACAGGGTGAGGTAAGATACATACCTGAACTGTTACTGTTAGATTCTTCTAAGAATCTCGTCTTCCCTGCGAATTTTCACTAGAAGCAGTTTCAGAAATTAACATACATACTCCCATTTGCCCAATGAGGCCAACATACGATAATCCGAACATTGTTCCCAGTACCGACCCTTCTTCTCACTACCCCCTCTAAATTTTTTCTCTCCTCACAAAATCGTGGGCATACAGAAAAAACGTGTACAACACGGACAAAATGAAAATCTACCACGCTTAAAACAATACAGATACCAGCTAATAATACGGTAATACTACGTTTTAAAGTATCACTGGCGGCACTGCCGCTATCCATCGAACACTGTAACTTCGACATATACCTGGCCTCAAGTGCCAATAAATCAATCCGCTGCCTCATACGAGATTGTTCTATACACACATTTTTATATTATAAAGATGTTGCTTGAACTATAAACGGTTTTCTAAGGGGGTTTCCTAAAGGGTGAGTAGATGTTTGTCCGCAGATATCCGCACCAAACAATAACTTTTTGTGGATGCGTTGGCACCTGGTGAACTTCGTGTGGGTTGGCGTCGTCTCATATATGGCAACTTCGCTTGTTAACATATCCATTCATAAAAAAAGGGCTTCGTTGCTAAAGACGATGGTCTGAGTACAGACCCCAATGGCACTCCACCTGTTATGTTTTAATCTCCCACTCGCTCATCAATACTATGGGTTAAAACTCTTCCCTAAAATATTCCTTGATTACCGCCAAAAAATATGTTGGAATATAAAAAATATTCCTCCAATTTGCTGTACTAAATGCGTTCTTGACATTCATTGTTACATCTACAGAATATTCCTTTGAACCGTTCTTCCAAAGTTTGCCATCTATTGTTTCTTTCGCAATGTCTACTACCGTCCTTATTACATATATCGTTGACTTTCGTTTCCTGAGGCCATATTTACATAGGCCCCTGCAGTTACAATACATTCCTCCAGCCTTTTACAGATAACGGTCTCCACCCTGCGGTGAAAAAGGGGTCAGTTGGGAATTGGGACCTTTCCCGTGGTAAGTGAAAATTGGACCGGTTCCGAAAAAACATATCACGAGAAAAGATGACCCGTTCTTAAAGTACCTACCACGTGACCGGTTTAAAAGTCATGACATGTTTTTTTAAACCAGTCATGCGACATGTCACAGATGGCAATTGGTCCCCGGTCCCGTGACCAATCCCTATCACAATGAACTGGTCACGTGACGTGTCCCGGGATAGGTCCTTTTCCCGAAACCATACAAAATAAAGCTGCTGCAAAACTGAAGCCAGGTGAGATACCACAACGTCGTTTGTCTGGTGAATTTGCCAAAGGAAAGTTGGATGAAGACCCATTGTCTTCAGCGACGAAGTTCATTTTTGGCTCAACAAACAGAATTGTAAAATTTAGTGTAAAGAGCAGCCAAAGGCAGTTCAAGAGCTGCTAATGCACCCTGCAAGATGCACTATTTGGTGCGGCTTATGGGCCAGCGTCATCATTTGATCGTACTTCTTCAAAAATTCTGATATGTGGTCGAGCTTTATGAGCAAGTAATTTCACGTTTTGGGACAGCCCATTGGCCGCTGAGAGCATGCAATTTGACCCCACTAGACTGTCTTTTGTGAGGTTATGTGAAGTCTCTCGTGTACAGGGACAATCCAGTCCTGAAAGACAACATTACACCTGCCATTGGTGAGATACCGGCCGAAATGCTGGAGAAATTATGCAAAAATTGGAGCTCGCGTAGCCACGGGCAACATTTACATGAAATAATCTTTAAAAAGCAAATGGCAGGCATTCATTTTTCGCCGAAAATAAATATTTCATTCACTTTTACAAATTTTTTGTTTTTTTTTTTAATTTTCAAAACCCAAATGGTTTAAAATCATCCTACAAAGTAGTTGGGGGATTTCCGTATACCACAAGTTTACTCTGGCTTTGTTAACATCACGTTTCCCCTTCCTCATGGATGCATTACAAGAATATGTTATATTTGAGATTAACGGTTTTGCTATATATTCGGGGAAAGCACTAAATTGTCATATTTGTGTGGATGTATATGACCATCTCTATCTCTGCAAGAACATTTACGGTCATGTACGTTCATATATATGTAAACATTGCGATTTTTAAAAAAATAAAATCCAAAGAACAGTTTGCTGAACACCTTGAACTGGCTACTTTCGTATGAAGTCTGACCCATTAGCTATAAGATTCGTTTCATTCAAACTAGAACAGGATGCTTTAGAACCGGTTTCAGAAGCAGTTATATAACTGGTTCTGTAACAGTGAAAACTTACATTATGACTCCCTAGAATGAGTTCTAGAACCTGTTCCAGGAAACCAATGGTAAAAGAACCTGTTCTAGAACCGTTCTTAAAATTTTGCACAAATAAATTCCTTTTTTAATTTTTTCTACTTGAAATATTTCACATTCCAGTTTAAATATTCCATATTATTTGGCAATTTTATAAAAGAGGTTGGCCATAAAAAATACTCTGAATATTCTAACTTCAGTTCTAAAAAAGATCAAAATTTATAAAATAGGAGTATTGAAATAATTCATAATTCTTGTATTTTATGTGCATAAATCTGATAATATAGAAAAAAAAATATTTTGGAACTTTAAGAATGTAAGTATTTCTTTTAGAAAAATTTCCCACAGTCTAAGAGTTAAATATAACATCACATTTATTTTCTTATTTAAATTCTACCAATAACCATAATTATTAAGCACATTTTTCTTTAAAGTTTATTTTCCTACAATTTCATTTCAAACACGATTTGTGTTTTAATTTTGTTTTGTTCTAAAAAACATGGGGCTATTAAAACTCAACTTAAACTATAAACAAAAAAGGCCTTTAAAACAAAAGGAAAATCGAAAAACTTTTATAATGATGTCAACAATAATTAAATGACGGGCAACGAAATAATAACAGCTGTAAGTAAGTTGTTAAAGAAAATCCAACAAAAATCTTTTATTTTTTTTCATCACAAATAAAGCGATTTTAAAGTCTTTCCTTTTACAGCAAAAATGTGTATGTATGAAGAAAGTTGACGATGTCTTGTTTTAAAAATGAATGAATTTTAAGAACACAACAACTGTTTAAGAACAATGAATAGAAATAATGAAAATGTTGACTATGTAATGATTTAAATGTTTCTTGATGTTTGCTGACCTTAGAATAAAATTGTTGTGATGTAAATTGTCGCTAACACAGTGAAACATAAATATATTTACGTATTTTAAGTTCTTCACAATGAGGAATAACTTTTTCTGTTGAAACACAACTGTGTTCTCTTTAAAGGAATGACTAATAAAAAAATTTGAACACTCTATTGCGTTTTCTTTTGATATCAATAATATTTATACCATAAATTTGGAAGTGAAAACTTAATATGACAGAGATATTATTTAGATGAATTAGGGGTTGAAAATGAATCAAGAGATCTAATAATCATATAGTGTCGGTTTTTTTGCTGTAGGTAAAATTAGATCCTATATTAACTCTTTAAGTTTTCTTCGATCTTCTTGATTTGTATATTTACTTTTAATTGAGCCTAAGATCTCTTTTATTTATAAAAAATTATTATAAATATTTATTTATCCCAATATTTCGTCACCACATTGGGATAAATAAATATTTATAATTATTTTTTATAAATAAAAAGAGATCTTAAGCTCAATTAAAAAATATATATATCTTATATTAACGCTATTGATCTTTTTTTTAATATTTTTTTTCCGTTTAAAAATTCATTTTTCATATTTACGAAATTTGGAATTTATATTTATCTCGCTTGAACACTACCTTTTGGCGTCTTGGGCATAAGAGGATTAATAAATCACACGTAAGGCACAACAGTTTAAAAGATCAAAAAATCAAATAACCATATTTTTGCAACGTCAATTATTGGAAAGCCATTATGACGTAATGTGGTTACGATATTTTGTATTGTAGTCAGCAAACAAAATTATTAAATAAAAGCGCAAATTCGAAATTGCTAACAATATTTTAAAATATATTTTAAGCTGAGCGCCCCGGTACACAGTGGTTCAAGAGGCCAATCTCTTCGGAAGCAGCTAGAAGTATGAAATTTTGGAATTATGTGTTTCTTATTGAAAGCATTCTTCGTACCAGGGAGTTGTAGGTAAAATGGGCGTGGCAATTTTTATGACGAAATTTTCAGTAAAAAGTTTTATTGAAATTTTACATATAACAAAGGAGACCCCACCATGGTGGTGCACCACCAATATGCTCCCTTGGGTACTCCACTAGGTTCGAAAAGATATATTGGACATACAAAACAACATAAAAATATTAATATATAAAATAATAATCTTTTATTCAAATTATTCTACATCTTCCTGTATGAAAGGATCTAAAATTTTGAGGGCTAAGAAATGGCTTTGTTGAAAAAGACGAAATTAGTGGATCTGATGACAGAAGCTAATATTTGAAAAGATCTTCCATTGTTTTCTCTCGTGACATTTTTCTAGTGTGATGTTCGCGAATAAATCTGAATTCTTGGTTTCGAGACTCAAGCGCTTCCTCCGACGTCATTCCTATCGGCAGTGCCGCATTTTGAATTATGTATGCGCCGTGAATCAAAATTCTGTGGACACTCGATGGCATATATATAGAATATCAATAAGCAAATTCATTTCTGATTTCATAGCGTTAATTATTTCATCTTTTCTTTCCTTCTGTGAAGCTTTATCGGACTCACTACGAGCTTGCCATTTTTAAATTTTAATTTTGTAAGATATATGCAATACACATTCCAGGCACCTTATCCACGCATGCACTCAGAAAAAAAGTTAGTAGAAATTAGTAAACGGTTTTCAATCCCATTTACATTTTACGAATTACAGAGTTTTTACAGAATATTTTTAAATTTTTGTTGCTAATTTCAGAAATCATTTTACAAATTTTTTAAAACCGATTTGCTAAAATTAGCAAACATTTTAACTAATTTTAAAAACTTAAATTGCCTTAAAATGTTAAATAGATTAAAAAAAGGATCGGAAGTGAATATACCGACTCATGTCTGAACATAGGACATCCAGTTAAAATAGCACTAAAGTTTTTTTAGTTTTAAAAATCAGCCCTAAAAACAATTAAAATTTGACATTAAAAGTAAAAAAAAAACTAAAATATTTTTCAAAGCAGAAATTTTCAAATAAAACAAAATGATTAATTCGTTTATGTTCTAACAATTTTTAAGATTTTTAAGCTTTTGATTTTGTTTTTAATTTTTTGAAAAAAATAAATAAAATAAAAAAAATTTGATGCTCGATAAAAAAAAATAAATTTAAAATTTTTTACTAATATTTAGTAATTTTTTTTGCTGATTTTAGCAAACAGATTTTAAATTCCACTTTACAAAAAGTCTACTAAAATTTAGTAGCGGCTACTAATTTCATTGTACTACACGTAAGCAGACATGTGTTGCTAAGATTAGCAAAAAAACCGCTGTGCTCAAATTAGCAAAATTTCCCGTAATAACAGCAAAATTTTCAGTTGCCATTACAGACTTTTTTTTGGTGAGTGTGCAATGTCAATAACCCATATTCGTAAAGGCTGACCCTTACATTCAAGGCTTTAATTTCGTGTAATTTATTCATAATGGTTGGCGTTACTCCACAAATACAACATATTTGAGTAAAGAAATCGCTAAGAATTGAGAAAACCTAGCCATCAATCATTGTCAAAAACATTTTTAACGATAACTGTATTATGTGCAATGTTAGTAGCTGTTGACACTTTTGCATCAATTTGATTTTGTTTGTAATTAGTTTCACCTTGAATCAAAGATTTTGTTGCCTTTTTAAAAATCAGTTTAATCGGACTGCAAAAACGTGTAGATGATTAACGTGGGTTTTCCCATACGATATCGTTACCGTACATTAGCTGCAAAGGTACCAAGCAAATTGCAAACAAATATGCATCTGTTTTACGGGAATCATTTGAAGTAAAGTTTTGCTTATAGGTTGAGTGCCCACTGCTACCATCTCACCCCCATTTATAAATCAAAGTCAATTCCGTATAATTTAATTCCTCTATGACCTCTTTTTGTAACTTTAAAATTCTACATGCAGTGTGATCCACTAAGTCCGGCAGAGGCACTTCTGCTATTACATCGGATACCTTTATTCCATTACTTGGGTAGCACTTTTGTTAAGCTTCCAAAATTCTATGATATGATGGGTATATATCCGCATTTGACGTTAATGGTTGGATTCTTAAATCCTCTGGAATTTTAAATACGTTTTCAGAAGGAAGACAAAATAGTCCATCTAACCAAATTCTGTTAGAGTCTTCAAAATATTTCTTAGATCCTTTTGCTTTTATCCATCTTTCGTTAATGGAATACGTTTATGTCCACACAGATAACTTTATTGGAATAATCTTCTGTTTTAATTTTCTGTAACCCACTCTTAGCAAAAAATAGCTTATGACCACATTTGACCTTTTTTTGCTTTCCATTTCGGCAATCCA
>OX456523.1:204271951-204396951 GCA_949748255.1 Eustalomyia histrio | reverse complement strand
TTAACTTTTATGCAAATTTTGTTTGCTTACAATAGAAATTATAGTGGTTTGCCAAAAAAAGATAGCGCTATTATTTTCATTGTGCTTTTTTTTTTTGTAATTTTCCATTATGTCTGTAAACGAGGGACGTCTCATAAGATTCCAATGCTAATGTTAGTATATATAATAGTAATGAGAATGTAGTTGTAAACATTTTGTAACAATGTTTATATATTTTTCTTGTTAGATTTTTATAGTCTATCATATATAGGTTCCGCCAAATAACTTTTTTTTTTTTATGAAAATTCTATAAAAAAAAACTACTGAATATTTTCTCAAATTTCTTTTTTTATTTGAAAGTACAATACTTCCGGTTAATAATGGAAAATAATTTCATTCAAATGGCTGCTTTGGCTGGCCATGCAGTAGCCTACACGATCGGTCCAATTTTTAAGCTCATTATCGATTGTGTGCAGCTGTATTTCACCAATGGCTTCACGAATATTGTCCTTTAAAGCGTCAATTGTCTCTGGCTTGTCGGGGTAACACTTATCTTTGACGGCACCCCACAGTCCAACGGTGTCAAATCGCAGCTCCGAGGTGGCCAAACGATATCAGCTCTGCGGCTGATAATGCGATCTTCAAAAATAGGGCGCAAAACATCGAGTGTAGATTCGGCTGTGTGGCACGTAGCGCCATCCTGTTGAAACCAAATTGTTGCCAATTTCCTCCTTTTCAATTTTTGTGAAAAGATGACATTGAAAGATGACATTCTGCAACATTACCATGATTTTCAAAGTAATGTCGCAATATTTCCCAGCGTTGTTCAAACGTATACACAACCATATTTGTTCCGCGGATAAAACTAATTAGTTGTCAAATCAGACATGAGCTAAGTGTTACCATTCACGAAATAAGCACTAGTTGAAAAAAAAAACGTTAGATGGCGGACCCTATATTTATTTAAATTTCATCAAAATCAAAACTGTTTACTTGTTAAATATTTCTACTTAATTCGTTATCTATTTGCATAAATATTATATTTGTTTTAAAACCTTGACTTATGCGAATCACGTACTTACGCTTTGTACACTACAGTTCTTGATAACATTGGAGAATGTTCAAAATAAACGTATTTAGTTTAATGTCAAACCATTAATACAAAAATTATCTTTCTTAATTCGTTTACTTAAAATGAATCTGTATATCAATTAAACATGTGGTAATGTATTGCTTTACATCTCATACACGAACAGTCAACCTTTCAATCATTCAAACTAATTATTTTTCTTGTCGTTTCAAAGTTAAATGAATATACCACTACATAGGCAAATACATGTAGACACAAACACACACACATACAAACATAAAAGAATTTTGACACTTTTAGTTGAGTTATATTATTTGTGGTTAACTAAGACAAATGAATTAGTTCAGTAAAAAGTTTAACTATGATTAAAAAGTTTTCAGTGGTAGCAATTTCGAATTTTTACACTAAAAAAAAAAACATGAACTTAAAATTAATTTCCTTAAAAATTGTTTAAAAGTTTTCCCTAATTTAATTAAAATTTTATTAAAACTTTATTTTAAAATGAATAAAAATTCCAATATTTGTAAAAACATATTTACTCAGAAATAGTTTATACCTTTCCTAAGTAATATTTCTTGATTTTAGGAAAAAAAGTATCTATGTACAAATATAAAAAATTGTTGCAAGTATGTTGTGACTTTATAACTCACAAACGGTAAAATCGAATTGGACGAAATTTTTAGAGTTTGTTTGTACGGTCGTGCAGATAGTTTATAACTATAAATACACGTTGTAGCGCATACACGCATACACATTGATAGCTGTCAGTGAGTGATCACTTTAAGGTTCTTTTTCATAGAACTCGCGGATGAAGAAACCAATGAACCAATTAATTTGATTCAATGTTAATATTCATGCGTAGCTAAGCACGCCAGGGTTCCGCTAGTATTAAATAAAAATTTATCAATTTTTAAGAAAAACATCTCAGTTTTAAGAAATTTGCATACTAAAATGTAATAAAATTAAGTTTGGTTAAAAAAAAATCAGAGCATAATTTACTCCCATTTAGTTCAGAAAATGTGTCTAACTTAAAATAAGAAAGTACTTGAACTTAATGTGTGTTGGTTTTTTTCGCGAATAGTAAATTAACTAAATTTTTGAAAGCCATTTCTAAATTCAGTTTTTAAGTCTACCACTTCCTACTTTTTAAGAATTGTTTTCTAAAAATTAGTTGAGGTAATTACAAAAAGTAATAATTTTTTTCCTATATAATAATAAAAATGTATTTGGTTTTAGAAAGTCATGAACTATTTCTAAGGAAAATTTTCATGTTGCTTGTTCAGATAAATTTTAAAAATTTTAATAAACTATGTCATTTTATTTTTTCAAGTAAAAGTTTTCTGATTTTTGTAAAATAATAATTTAAGGTATTTGATCATTTTTGTTGAAAAACATTTAAATTATTTTTAATATTCTTTTCCAAAAAAAAAAAAAACAATTAAAAACAAACTATTTAGTTTTCCTAATTTTCAAGAAAAAATATTATTAAAAGAAACAAGTTAAATTAACCATTTTTAAAAATTATCGTGCATGATTGTAGTTAAATGGGTATCTAATCTTAACAGTCAAAAATGGGTACTTAATCTTAACAGTCTTAAATATTGAACTTAAAATAGCTTAAAATATATTTAAAAATTTTGTTAGCAAAAGGTAAAAAATTTCGAATTTGCGCTTTTTTTTTAATAATTTTGTTTGCTGACTACAATATAAAATATCGCAATCACATTTTTTACATTACATTATAAGCTTTGTATTAATCGATGGCACTAAAACAATTTTTTTTTTCACTCAATAATAAAATATTAAAATTTGTATAAGTCAATTAAAGTTTAAGCTAAAAATGCCATAAAATAAACTTATGACATTTGTCCATTTTTCAAGAAGAAATGTAACTGTGGTATTTTGCATTTTTCAACAATTTCCTTAAATTAGTTAATTTAAGAAGACAAAGCACCCCCAGTGATCCTTAGCCATAGATGCCGTGTATCACTTAGGGCATCTCTTCTTGTAGTTATCTCAAGCAGAACTGTTAATTAACTACGAAAAGGATCTGACTTTACCACAATTTATTACGTTTCAGGATATTCTGCAATACATCTTTTTTAATTTGTTTACCTTTTTGCTAATGATATTGAATTTATAATTTAAATACATTATACTTAAGTATAATTCAATTAATTTAGAGAAGAAAATTTATAGCAAAAAGCTTGTTAAAAGCAGTGTCCTTACAAAGCGGATGTCCTCCGAAAGTAAGAAAATACTTACACAATGAGTGTAAAGAGCTTTAAAATATATGGTTAAATATAAATTAGCATAGAAACAGTTTCATATTTATTAGAAAATTTTTATCAGATTTAACGATAATTTTCACGTAAAAAAGTGGAATTTAACTTGATGTTAAAAAATATTTCCTTAGTTTTAGGGAGTTAAGTCCTAGTATTAAGAAAACAAATATCTAATGAATTTAACTAAACTAAAATGTTCCTTAAAACCAAGGACGCATTTCCTAACTAACAGTAAAATTTAAGATGATGTATGAACTAATTTTCTAATAAAAATTTAGTTCTCGATAGTAAAATTTTTCTATAATTTAGAAGTTTTTACCAAATTTTAAGTAAAATTTGTGTCTTAATTTCAAGGAAAATTTTATTAAATATTGGTAAAAAATGTCTTTGGCACCGTTTTCATTTCAATTTTTTTCTTAGTTTCCTAAGTTAACTTTTATAAATTCAGTTAATGTTTTTTGAGTTTATTGTCTTTTGTAAACTGATACCTAAAAATGTTTATGTCATAAAAAGATTTACTGCCCTATCGATGGAAGAGTACCAGCTAATATTCCACGCGGAGATTCTCATATTCTATGTGTTTGCGTCGGAGTGTCTGAGACGCGTAGACTTTTTATGGCAGATTCGACGGATCCACTTAGCTAATTGTAAGCTGGGTAATACCATCCGGAAAAAACTCTAGCAAATTACTTTCTCTACATAGGACTTTAACGAGATTTTCACTTGGAAAGTCTAATCTTGGGTACCACTTGGCGAACTCTAGTCCTTAAAACGAACACATGAGGATTTTGCGAATTAAATATTGAGACAACGAAACATGTGCTCTGCGTATGTCCTAGGCTTCGCATAATATAAACACGATCCCTTCATTGTGAGCCTCAATATTTTAGGCAAAATGAGGCAGAAAAAAAAAATATATATTTTTGTTTGAGGCCTTTCTTATATAATCTATTGGGACCTTAAATTAATAATGAGCTTTTCACAAAAGAGACCGCCACCAGTATATGAACCAATAATCCAGTTTTCAATGTCTTACCGTTAAAACATATTGTGAATTAGCATCTTTGGCACCTTGTCTCATTTGGTTGAAACGTAAACATCAATAATAAATATTTCCTCGAACATGTCGAATTTCGTACCAAATAAAGTGTTTCAGCAGGAAGTTGCTTTCTTCATTAATTTTATATGAAGAAAAGTGAGGCCGAGTGTCATGGAATCTTAGTGGAAGTTTACGGTGAGCATGCTGTCGCTTTAAAAATCGTGATTCTGAGCTCGAAGACAATTAACGGCCGGGTCAACCCAAAAAGTTTGAGGATGAAGTAATGGAATCATTGTTGTACGTGGATGAATGCCAAACGCTTCACGAGTTTTCGGAATTATTGCAAGTGAATAAGTTTGCAGTCAGCAAGCGCTCAAAAGCCATGGGATTGATTCTAAAGCAAGAAAACTGAAGCTCGGCGACGTCGTAGGGCGATTATTCGCTATTGGAGTAAACTCATGCATTTGAGCCACGCACTGAAGGAAAAACTGCCGGAATGCGAAAAAAGCCACGACAAAGTGATATTGCGGCATGACAACGCTCGATCAAATGTTGCAAGACCTACTTGGAAACGCTTAAATGGGAAATACAACCCCACCCGCCACATTCCCTAGACATAACTCAATCGATTGCACATGGTCTGTCCCAGCAGAAGTTCACTTCATATGAACAATGCATAAACATGGATCCATGATTGATTATCGCAAAAGACGAGTCTTTCTTTGGAAAATATTGTGGCCAGTGATGGAAAATATTTTAGCACAATAAATACGTAAATTTCGAAAAAGCGCTTGTTATTATTTTCAAGTCCCAATACATTATGGGCTCCTTGAAGTATCTGTTTATGGTTTTATTTTAAAATCGCACCTTTTCAGTCAGAGAAAAAATAAGTTAAAGTTAAAATTCGAGTAAAGAAAAAAAGTCAAATAATTTTTTCCTCAAACTAATCCGAATGAAGTGGCTTTTTATAAAAATAAATATGATGACATAATCACATTTGGATTACTTTAGAGTATCTGTTTTAGCTCTTTGTTTTTGTTTAAGATTTGCACTCAGAGCAAAAATTGGTTAAAGTTAAAATTTGAAGAAAAATTCCCAAATTTTAAAGAGAATGAGGAATATTTTGCTATAAAACTCATTCAAATAAGGTGATTTTTCAGGAAAATTTAAATTTGTTAAAAATTCTTAATGAAACTTTAAATACTTATTATTTTTTATATTAATCATATAATTACAAATAATATCCTAATACCCTAACCAATCGCTAGCAATGATGGCTATTGGCTCGTTGTAGCGTAAATAGACCAGAGACTCTGATGGGAATCGACCCCACTACCTCCGCACTGATAAGCTAGCACGCTACCAATTAGCTTACTGGGACGCTTTAATACTTATTTACCAAAATTTTATAAAATTGTTTTTTTATTTTAATTTTAGGTTCGAAAAATAAATTTCATTGTTTGTTATCCAAAAAATTTGGTCGTCGGCAACAAAATGTATCCGGTTATTATAAAAATGCAGAATTGAAAATTTAAAATGCTCATAACCTTTGCAGTTTAAGGGACAAGCCGATAGTAGATCAAAAATTGTATCGGTTTTCAAAATCGATTCATTAAGAGAAATTTGGTAAACTTTAAAATTATTTGCATTATCGTAGTTTTTGGTAGTTCTGTGGGATCCGTGATCAAAAGTTAACCTGGAAACTATTTGGCTGTATGAAATTGCTCATCAGTGAAATGGCTGAATTATTTCCAAATTCTTTTTCACCATGCTGTGGTTGTCAATAGGTTAAGGCAATAAATACACATCAACCAAATTCCTTTTGAGAGCTTAAAATCCATTCAAACTGAATTTTGAAGCAATTAAGGAAAATTTGTTTCTTGTCCTTTTGTTGCCTGAATTTCATATACTTTTTAGCTACAATTTAAATTATATACACTCAAAATCTAAACCATGATTAATGAAATTTGTTTTACTTTTATACTGTTATTGTATGGTTATGTGTATTTGTATTTGTATTAGTTGAACTAATATCAAATAGATTGAAAAGGTAACATCTGGAATAAATCTTTTTTTCTTTCATGTTTATCACTATTTAGTTGTTAGACATGACATGTTAGAAGGATGGTTATAATATAAATATGGCAAGGTCTATTCAAAATCCATTGAAACAAAATTAAAAGATGTTAACTGGAACGGAGAATAAAAATAAATAATGATTTTAAACTGAAATAAAGCGCGTGATAAATAAAAAGAAATTTTAAACAATCAAACGTTTTTCATATTTTTTTTTCAATCATGTAAAATTTACTGCGCCATACACCTTCGAATATAAAGTAGTTTCGCAAGTTTTTTTTTTTTTTTTGCAAAATTGTTCGTTATCATCAGCATTTACAGTCTTATCAAAAGGTATGATATGTCGATATTTTTGTCCCTAGAGGACCAATGTTTTGGCTGAATACTTAAGATATTACGAAAACTTAAAAATGCAACTCTCATGATCAGCAAAAAAATTAAAAATTGTCTACTGGAATTATCGAAATACTTCCTTGGCAAAAGTTTAATAATTTTCTGAATTTAGGGTGGTAGGAACTCAGATCTGGTGGGTAAATACTAGAGCAGAATATTGATGTACTCGGTACAAAAACATCGATAAATAACACTTTAAAATCCCACTGTAAATGTCGAACGTTCGCCAAAACAAATTTTTTTTCCATAACTGCCTTGTAAAATTAGTTTGATTCGAAGGTGTACCGCGGAAGGCATACGGAAAGGGCATACATGTCCATTAACGTCCATGTTCAATATATGACCCTACCTGATCTCAAATATGACCACATGGTTGGCAGAATCATATTCGAAGAGCATCATATATTTTTGGGTTTATGATTGTGCCAACCAAAGTCGTACTATATTATGGTTATCATATTATGATAATAAAATATCCATAATTTTTACTATAATATGGTACCTACAGTTATATTATGATTCAAATATTACAATATTTTGATTCTGTATAAATATATTATGATGTTGAATTTATCATAATATGATTGCATGTAATCATAGTATGCTCAAAATATTATTATATTATGGTCCCCATAACTATATTATGATTTCTGGATTATCATAATATGATCCATATAAAATCTTTATATAGAATCTTTTTGAAAATGAATTGATTATTGTAAATTATATTAAATGTTTAAGGAATTTTCGAAAAAACCCTCAGAAAAAATCTTCTAAAGTTAAAAAAAAAATAAACTGAATCTTAATAGGTCAATTGATGAAATGTTTTAATGCCACATGCAAGGTATTTTCTGTCCAGTTTTATTAAACAATATATGATTGTATTTTAACATATTTTGGTTTTTATGAAAACAAGACAATACTCGTATTAGGACTGTAAATGTCAAAGTCATGTTTTATTTGATGTATAATTATTCATTGATTGTTGACAGCATTTTATGGTTACATAATTATCATATTTTTTTCATAGTCAGAATTTTTGTTACCACAGTATGGTTACAGCCAATCATGTTATAAAATACAAGGTGTCAATCATAAAATAGTGAAATATTTACTATAATAATGATGGTAGCGACGATGTTGATGGTTAGACAACCAATAATATGGTAGTGACAACCATACCTGATTGCAGCAAGCACAATATAGTAGCAGTGATCATGTTACAACCATGTTTTTTCTCTGCGTGTAATTTCGGATTCTGTGCCTGTGTAAAAAATCAGCAAACTTATAATGTGGCTTTCAATAACTTTCAAAAAACAACAATAATCAATTTCAATCGGCATATGTCGTATAAGTTCATATATAAGAAAACGTGAGCAATTAATTTAATTGGTAGTCTTTGTTTGGTTTTTATTTTAGAAATTTTGCAGTGTCCAATTTTTTTTCTTTGCCTGTATAATTGTAGTATTTTTGAGATTATGTTAACAATTCACTAACCGGTAACTTTACGAGTTTGAAAAAAAAAATCCAAAATTAGGCAATTGAATAAAGTTTTATTTAATTTTTGTTTCGGTGTGCTAGCTCAACGAGTTTCAGAAATAATGTGGTTCAAAATTTTTTAATATAAGTGTACAATTTTTTTTTGTTGACTGCATGTATTCACATAATAAAATGTGTATTTTATATGGAAGAATATATGACATATATTTCAATACATGATATTATATATTACCATATATGAACTATTCAATGGCATCTATGATTTCATATATCTTTCCATAAATGTCATATATTTTCATAAAAGATCACATATTGAACCCAGACCTGGGCGATCTCAATTACATTTGGAAATTATTCACTTGTGTAATTTTTTTCATATTATTAATTCTATCAGATCTATGCTCACAATTGTGGGATTAAATGTCACTGAATTCATACACCTGGAAAATAGTCATTTCAGTCAGGCAATCAGATCATAAGCCAAATGCCCTTATCATTGATTCAAAAAAAAAAAAGGGAAAATTATTTATAACTATCACTAGAAGGAGCTACAAGTCATGTCTTTGCCATAGTTATTTTCTATTTGGCTAAAATTTTAGAAAGAAAGATTAAGCTACAACCAAGTTTGGTTGGGACAATCGTGTGAAAAAACATAACACTTAAATAAATTTAAGCTTCAATAGACTTACAATTAAATTGAACTTTTAACTTGGGTAAATAAATTTGAAACAATTAGCAAAATGTAATCTTTCTACCATATGAATATAAAAAAACCTATGAAAATTAAAAACTTTAACTTATTTTCTGCACTGAAGCGATTAAAAAAAGTTTTTGTTTTAAACCAAACAGTATTTGTGGTTAGCATGAAGGCTATTTTTTCCTCTGTAAACAAGAGGAAAAATATAAATTTACCAAAGTGAAAAGAATAAAAAATACATATATATGCATATTAGAGTAAGCCGAATTTAGAACATTTTTCGATTCTGATATTGTACCACTGCGGAAAAGTTATGGAAAAATTTCAAATCGAGGGGAAAACAAAATTTCGGAAACACATTAAAAAGCTCGGCATCTCCGGTTAGCAATCAAAGTTTCCGAGTATTGAAAAATCGCTTAAGTTTCTAACAGTTTATACATATATGTACATTAGGGTAGGTCGAATTGTGATTCTATGAGTTATTCCATGAAACTTTGCCGAAGAAAACATAGCTCAAAAATTCCTCGACCCAAAACCCCTTCATACACATTCGGCTAGAGAAAGTTTTCAAAACTCTGAATGCTCGAAGTTAATAAGCCATGGTTTCTTCAGCAAAGTGTATGTGAATGACCCATATAGCAAGAATAGCGATGAGCTTTTGTCGTAAAAAATTTGACCAACCCTAATATACATCGTTTTTAGTTCATTTTGGTATGCTGACCACGAATATGCTAAAAAGTGATAAAATATTTTTAACCCAGACTTTTTTTATTGACACGGGCATAATTATGTAACATAAAATAAAATTTTATTTGTGTATAATTTATTTCGAATTCTTTGCTGTATATATTGAGATGTCGAGGACGGATCAATAAGTCCGTGACTTTTCAAACTTCCCTCGTAGTTATTTGAAATGCAACACTGCTCTCATCAAGTACCATCTGTTAATAGACTACTGTCAAATTGTTCAAAACATACAACCTCGTGGATTTTTTTTAAATGGAAAAAAGTGAATTTAGAGTTCGAAAAAACCGTTAATCAAACCAAGGAAAAGCTTGATAAATACTATGGGGACTCTGCACCATCGATTTCATGGTTAAAAATTGGTTTACTTGACTTTCGTTGTGGTCGCACAAGTACAAATGACGCTGAACGTTCTGGACGGGCAATTGAGGTCAATATAACCTATAATGTCGAAAAAATCCACGATATTGTGTTGGCCGTTCGAAGAGTAAAAGTGCGTGAGATTATTGATGCCATAGGCATTTAATATGACAGTGTGGTTTCGATTTTAAATGATCAGTTGAATTTAAGAAAGCTGTCTGCAAGATGGTTCGAGTTTGTTCACAATTGACCATAAATGTGTAACAGCTTCAAATGATTGTTTGGAGTTGTTTAACCGCAATTCGAATGAGTTTTGTTACTGTGGCTATAACATGGATCCATTATAACACTCCAGAGACCAAGCAGCAGTCTTAACAATGGGGTTTTCCGAGTGAACCGGATATGAAGAATGCCAATGCAAGTTTGTCGGCCAATAAGGTGATGTCAACAGTTTTTTAGGATGCACGCGGGATAAACCATATCGATTACCTTCAAAAGGCAAAAACAATAAACGGCGAAAAATATGCCAACTTATTGGAGCGATTTAACGAGGATTTAAAAAAACGACCCCATATGACCAAGAAAAAAGTTCTTTTTCATCAAGGTAATGCATGGGTGCACACGTGTGTAGTTTTAATAACAAAATTCCATGAATTCATATTCCATGAATTCCATATTCTTCGTATTTAGTCCCCAGTGACTATTTCCTATTTCCAAACCTAAAGAAATGGCTCAGTGGAATGGGATTTAGCTCCAACGATGGAATTATTGATCAAACAAATACCTATTTTATGGACCTCGAAAAATTCTATTTTTTGAAAGGGATCTGGTTACCGATTCTGAATTTGTGAAGTAATAAAAATTTTCACTACTTCGCAAAGAATCCGCTTCTTGATTTAACTTTTTCGAAAACTATCTGCCAAAATTTTATTATATGAGATTTCTTTCTTCACCAAATAAAAGTTAATGAAAAAATGTGAGTGTTGCACTATTTTACAAATATTGTTAGCGACTTTACTTTAAATTGATTATTTTTTAACATTTTATATATTTTCTAATATATATAGTTTTTAAATTTAATTACGAAATTTTTATTTTCTAAGGAATTAGAGAATTTTTAAAAACACACATATTTATTATAAAAACAAAAAAAAAAACGCTTAATTCGCATTCGAAAAATTCATGTTAGCAACAGTACAAAAAAAAACAAAAACCAAAACAAAAAAAAATTGGTTCATGTTTCTCTTCCAGAAGCTTAAACGCCTATAAACCAATTTCTTTATATAAAATTTTATTTTTTAATGAAAAAAAAAAAAATAATAATTAATTGATGTTTTTTAATAAAATTTTGCTTTAAAACTCACGAATCGAGTGAAATGAAAAAAAAAAAAAATTGACAGATAGTCATCATTAAATTTTTTATTCATAACGAGAATAGGAATCGCTCAAAATCAAAACGTGAAGTGAAAAATAACTGTAAAGTGAAAATTATAAATGTCACTTTGCAAAGCAGGTTTATTCGAAATTGGCCCCCTGTTATTTGTTCTCACATAGTTGTTGAACAGATAGTTTAAAAAACAGTCTTTTTTGCCAACAAATCATTATTTGCGGGAAGTTTTAGTTTAGTTCTTTAATTAAAAAAAAAAATTCAGCTCATCGATTGATTTTGACAAGGAAGACAAAGACCGCCCAGAGGGTCAATTCTCGTTCTGTGATAATGTGAAGTGAAAAAAAAACTTTTCATTTTCGTTTTCATAAGCACTTTTCACTCGAACTTTTAACAAATACATAAATTGCGATTCTCGTATGTATTATGAAAAAAATATTTCATTCGCACTGTACCCATGAAAATTGTTTAACTGTGTTATCCAAAATTTAAAGCAAATGTCAAAACAGAGAAAAACGTAAACAAAAGTGAATAAAGTTCGTAAAATTTATTTTAAATAATTATATAAAAATATCTGGATTAATTGTATTATTGGATATTACTCAAAGAATTCCGGATGAACAAAGGTAAGACAATGATGTTACAAGCATTTAATTGCAGTAAATAATTAAATAATTTATAGGAATTTTTTGAGAGTGCTGAGACGCATACTTCGTGCTGACCACAATGCATTCGAGATGACAACCGACAAGCACTTCATGGATTAATATCGGCTTACTTTAAGTGAACTATATTTTGTGCGCGTATGAAGTCTAATATTACTTAAAGAAAAAAAAAATTCATAAAGAATATAAATAAACTATAAATAAATATGCCATACTTTTGCCATTTTTCACTCTCCTTTTGGGTCCCACTAAAACTGTTAAGGCTCGCCGCTAATTCGTTACACTTTTCGTCTATAAATTTGGCACCATCTGCAGTTACAAATCTGTAAATATGGGATTAATAAAAGTGTGATTATGGTTATTAAGCTACTTACTTATGGTTTGTAATGTTCACATGCTTTTCTTAATAATTAATTAAATACTCCTTTTGGCTTTCGCTGGCACGCTTTCCTCTTACAATCTTCTCCATGTTTATTTCACTTATAAATAGTCTGTGTAAACAATATTTTCATATGAAAATATTTTGACAGTTGTTTGCACTGTTACACAAAACAAGAATCGCCAGTGCTGTGCAATCGTGAAAAAATCTTGTTTCGTTCCACTTTTTTTTCATATGAAAACGTTTTGATGTTTCTTTACATTTTTTCACAGAACGCGAATCAAAAGTACTATGAAAACGTGAAAAAACTTTTCATTTCACCGTTTCACAGAACGAGAATTGACCCTCAGGTCAGCCAAAAACTTGCAAAATCATTGCATTTCAAAACTTTTGCACGCAGACGGATTCATCCAAAAGCAATGAAATTGGGTACCACATGTGTTGAAGCCGAGAGTCGTTAAAGAATCATTTTTCATGACCGTTTCACTTAAGAGAAGTGTATCCGAAATTGGTAGTTCTTTTGGCGCGGACTCCATAGTTTGGAAGAAAGATGTCAAAAAGTCATTATTTACACACGAGTATGCCAAAAACTTTAAAGTAAGTTGAAAGGCTTTTGGAATGTGGTATCTAGGCTTTTTTGAATTATATGGATTCTTTTTTTAAAAATTACTTAATAATGTATGTGTTATGATTAGCAGCATTAGTTGGGTGTTATTACATATTTATTGAAATTTATTTAATGCTGATTATGCCAGGGCAAGAAAAAAAAATTAGGAATTATAAAAGAAAAATTTAGAGTTAGGATAAGATATCTGAAATTTCGATCGTGTACCGAACATGCAAGCCATTTTAAAAATTTTAGTTCTTCCCAATTTGGATTATTTGTCACAGATTTTCTATTGTGATACAAAATAATGGGATTATTCTGAAATTTTAAGAAAATTTGTCACGTTCCAATAAGTAACTCTAATATATTTATCACAGCTCGAGTCACTAATATGAAAATTATATTTGGGTAAATATTTGAATATACATTTGGGAAAATTTGACATTATGTCACTATCCCTATCCTATGACAACTTGTGAGGCACAAAGTCCTTACGTCGTTTTGTGCCCAACATTTATTATTTATTTATTTTTTTTTATTATTATTATTATTATCTATTAAATTATATTTGTTTTGTTATTGAAAATGTTTCGTCTAAGTTTATTGTCCATTAATGCCTATAACATTAGAGCCATCTGTTGTTAACCAGATGCATATCGATACCAACCCTGTGTTGTTAACTACAACTCTGAAGTGACACAGCTGTTGATATTGACAACAGATGTGTCTAACAGGCAATAAATGTAATGTGTATGTTTGTGTTTTGTGCTTGTCAGTGATCGTTCATCAGGTATAAATAGCAAACCAGAACAGAAAATCGGGCAGTCAGTTTGGTGGTCTTGCCAAAGTAGGTCGTAGTGGTTAGAGTGGTTGTATGCCGCTAAAATTGTTAGGTTGGTTGTATGCCAAATTCAGAGAGTGGTTGTATGCCGCTAAAATTATTAGGTTGGTTGTATGCCAAATTCAGAGAGTGGTTGTATGCCGCAAAAATTGTTAGAGTGGTTGTATGCCGCTAAAATTGTTAGGTTGGTTGTATGCCAAATTTAGAGAGTGGTTGTATGCCGTAAAATTGTTAGAGTGGTTGTATGCCGCTAAAATTGTTAGGATGGTTGTATGCCATATTTCGTGATTCGTCGATGTGTAAATTATATTGTCAACGCCGTGTCGAATACTCGTGTAAAACAAAAGGAAATTGTGTCATAATGAAATGATCTAATAAAGAATTGTAAATTTTATAACGTTTAAAAGAACAAAACCTCGTTTTTTTTTATCCATCCCGAACAAAAATAAATTTTCTGTTAACGAACCCTGGGCACGGTTGAGCATACCCCGGCCCAAGTGAAAACACGTCGTTACAAACTTTTCATATAGTTACAGAATAACCCCATAAGAATTAAAAAATATTGTCAAAATAATTTTTTTTTATTTTTTTTTTTTGGCACAAAAGTATACATTATTTAAATGCTAATACATAATTATTTTGTTTTTGTCGAGACTCCCTATTATGTATTTTTATCCATATTCATTTACTAAATTGTTAGTAAAGAAAATCTCACAAAAAAGGTATAAAAACAAAAAAAAAAATTAAAATTTAAAAACTTATAAGAATTTGTGAAAATCAAAACGATAAACAATTTATTTGCATAAATCTTTTGTTTACTTGAGGCAATTAATTAAAGAAGGAAAATAAAAAGAAAAATTGAATATTTGAATGGTGCGCTGGTTAAACAAGCCATGTTTTTTTTAATGAGGCTTAACAAACGGCTTTATTTAAACTTTCTATTTGTGAAAAAATAACTTTAACAAAATATTGCGAAGAGTTAAATTAACGGCGGGTTTGAAAACCCCTCAGAAACACATGACTTGTCTCCTTGGCGCTGCGTCAATTTGTACTTGCTATATAAATTTTATGGTCACCAGGTGATTTTTACTTTTCTTTTTATCTTTATTTGCAAAAATGTATGATTTATAAATAACATTATTTATTGTTTATTTACTTTTTATATTTTTTATTTATACATGAAGGTAAAAAAACTTACTAAATACAAAAAAAAAAACTTCAGAATTCTGTTTAAGCCATTGGCAAATAATTGTTGATATAAAGGGTGGCCCAAACACAATGCTAATATAAAGGGTGATGCATATTATACAAAGAGTGGTCCAAGTATCTTTTGAAACCTAAATAAAATGAACTAAACTTAATTTATTTTGGCATATTATAGCTTTAATGGAATTAAAAAATACAGTGAATTCCCGATTTAACGAACAATTAATTGACAGCTCTGTTCGTTAAATCGAAAAGTTCGTTAAATCCAGTACTAAACAAAAAATATTTATTCATGCAAATTAAAAGGACAACTTATATCATATCTTTCTAAGTCCGTATTACATTTGCTAGCTTTCCTATTGATTTTGTATTGATGAAAAATTGATGCATATTCTTACGGAAAAATAATGATTGTGCGGAGTTCAACTATAGAAAATAAATGAGTATCTGTCAATATCAATCCAATATAAAATAAATGTGGTGTCATATGGGCTTTACTAAAAAATGGATTTTATAAAAAAATTAATCAAAAAGGAATTATTTTATATAAAAAATTAAAAGAAGTAATTATTTAAAAAAACTTGTTATAGAAGTTTGCTTTTGCGATTCTTTAAAAAAAAAATTTTAATGGTTTTCTCTTGAAGATCTCGTAAAATTAATGTCTTCAAATGCTTTAAAAAAATTCAAACTTTTATTTAACGATGTGTTCATCAAAAATTAAAAGAAAAAATCAAAGCTATATGGCAATACATATTTTGTATATGTATTTTTTTTAAGTGTTCGTTAAATCGAGTGCTATATTGGATTTTAATTCGTTATACATAGTACCTAATGTAAAAATTTTGACTGTTCGTTAATTAGCGAAAATGGAGAGTTCGTTAAATCGGGAATCCACCGTATTTCCATTATTTATGGAACACAATATCATTCATGTGACTGCCAAGACTGGTTTCGCAGTAGATCATCCTGTCAGTCCAATTTGACGATCTCGGACTCTATCTCGTAAAAGGCTTGGGCGATATTAGCCTTAAAGGTGTGGATTGTTCCTGGTTTATTCGCATAGTATCGGCCTTTAACGGTAGCCCACAAGAAAAAATCTAAAGGGTTAAAATCACAGCTTTGAATTAACCAATTGACATCGCCAAGATAGCAGATAATATGAATAACAAAATTAGTGCCGAAAAGATCGATTGCTAGATGAGTTGTGTGACATGGTGCGCCATCCTGCTGAGACCAAAGACACTCTAAGTTCATATCTCCCATTTCAGCCATTGGCTTCTCAACGTGTTGGTTTTTTCGTGTTCCTAGATACACAAATTTTGTTTGTTGACGTACCCACTAAGATGAAAATGCGCCTCGTCAAAAAAGATGATTTTTCGCCCAAATTCAATGTCCGATTTTAGCTTCTAAGGCCCAAACAGAGAAGCAGTATCAAAGAGGACGGTCATTTGCTTCAATATCTGAATCAATTGGACTTCCTAAACGAATAGTTCGAGATCATTGTGCAAAATTCTCATCATGCTGAAGCGTGGATTGCCGAGTTGTTGAGATCGATGGCGAGTCGATGTTCTTGAATTGATTTTTGTAAGGGAAGCAACACTCAGGAAATTCTTCCTACTAATTAATGTGTTGCTATCTTTGGAAAGGCGATAAAGGAGATATGAAAGGTGGTTAAAGATGAAGGGCTTCAAATATGGAAACACTTTAATTGCGCCAGTTGATAAATTTTAAAACATTTAATGGGAAGTTAACAAAAATTTTGAAGCTTTTTAGTTCATAGCCCAGTTATATTATTTTACTTCGGTGGTGTTAAGTGCTATAGGAACACCAATATGTATGAGGGATAGAAAACTCATACGTATTATTTTTCTAAATTGATGTCACCTTTGCTGGGGATCGAACCCACAACCTTCTGTGTAACAGTCCAATGCACTAACCATCACACCACAACGTCCGCACTTTCGTCAGAAGCATTTCATTGGTACGCAGCATACGACGCCGGGGACCGTTACTGTTGTCCACTGGCAAGCCAGTCTCAAGAACTTTTTGCAAAAACTTTCATACAGCACGCGTGGTGGGTGCATCATTTCGGGTAGAACTTTCTTTCGACAACTCACAGTTTGGGCAACACAGCACTCACTTTGGAAATAACTCATTTTAGTCCGTGAAGGAACGATACTGATTGATAGTCAATATATCGAAAAGAAATCTATCAGTGTTTAAATAGATACCTGTATTTAAACCACCCTTTACATCCATTGGTTCTATAGTTTAGAAAATGTAATAGAAAGTCATAAGACTTCATATGAATACCTAGCAAAGAAAGGGATGCAAAAGTAGTAAAAAATGATCTAGAAGTAGGTACATTTTTTTTTAACAGAAACTCTGATGCTTTTGACATTGATTTCTCATAGAATATTTTTTCAATACTTTTTGAACGATTACAAAGAATATTTTAATCAGCAATTGGAAATGCCAAGAATAGAATATAATAAGGTTTACTGTTTGTATTTCAATAAAAAAGTTTTGAGTTCAGTATAAAATAAAGGAACATATATATATTTTTCATAGAAATATTTATTTTAAATTTTTTATATACATTTGTTCAAAATGACACTGTTATTTACCGATTTTTTTCAGTTAATTTTTTTTTTATTTGTTTAAAATTTAATAAAAATTAAACCACAAAACGGAAATATGTTGGTTACTTGTTTCCGTTACAATTACTACAAATATAAAATTTAGTTTGCTGTCTGTTTAAAAAAAAAAACAGATAAATATTCAAAAAATTTCAAATTTGTTTTTTTATTTAAGTTATTTGTTAGTACACAAAATTAATTCAATTTAAAAAACAAGAAATTCTTAAACACACACACACACATTACGCCATTCCCACAACATGTGCTGCTAGACTGTATGAGTCTACAGTTTGCAGATTAAAAAAACAAACAAAAATACAAAAACCAAAATAATTTAAAATATATGAATAATCAAAAAGAATTGAAAAAATAACATTTATTTTCAACTGATTAATCATTCCTTTTAAAAAAAAATGTAAGAAATACTATTTGATTTAAATGAATAGTAAGTAGACTGGGGTTTAAATGAAATGTCATATCTTTTAAATGGTATTTTCTGTTATTTTATCTAACAAAATGTTTTAAAGGCACCTTTTTATTTTTAACATTTTTTATAGGCTATAGCCAGTATTGATTGCTCAAGATTGCTAGCATAGCCCTCCAACGCTGAGCTATTCTTTGATATGAATGTTCACTAAATTAAAACATCACTCTGTTATTGAGAGATATTGTGTCTTATTTTCTGCAATAAAATTACTCATTAATATTAATTGTAATTTCAATGCCATAGAAAGGTCCTATCTGAATTGCAGGAAAGTGTATAATTTTAACATACAAATTTTCAAACAACTGCTGCTCAATAGCTTTCTTTTTATTTTTAAAACCTTTGTAGATTTTAAATTTATTTTTTTTTGAATCACATACATATGAATGCTACATATACAGCAGCACTTTTGACAAAGAAACTTAAATCGATTTAACTTGTTTTGCTAAAGAGTTAAGCAAGAGGTTTGTTTTTTTTGTGGAATTGCCACCTTTTAAATGGCTCGTAGTAGCTTTTAATACCAGATTTTTTAATCTCCTAAGAAATGCACACAAAAAGTTTCAAATCTAATAAAAGCAGTCTCTTGAAAAATTCTTAACTTGTTTTTTTTTTTTTAAATAAGTTCTATTTATTTTTTTTTCAAACAGCTTGTTACTTTTTTTGGTACTTGTTTGTATCATATTGTGATGTTGTTTTTTTTTATCGATTAAAATATTTTAATGTAATTTTGTTTTTTTTAACATTAATTCACTCAAAGTTCTTGAAATGAATGTTTAAAATTGTGGTTAAATTTAAAAAGGATTTATTTGGTTTTTTGTAACCCAAATAAATGTAATGGAATTGTGTGCTATAAATTGTTAACTTATTTTTTAATTTTTATATGAAATGATGACTTTTTCGGCTTAATTGCTGTATATACAGATGGCTTAATATAGAAAGGCTCCATTTCAATTAGTTTTCTTAAGAGCTGATAAAATATACTTAATAAAATCTGATAAATATATTTTTTTTATGTTATTATTACCCAAACTGTATTTAAAGAAATTTAATATATTTTTTTTTAAATACAGTTAGGGCCTTTTTACATTAAGTTATCAATATGTATTTTATATGTATTTTATGGCTTTTAAAAATAAAAAAATTGCATGGTGTTAAGTCTATAAAAACACACATACAAAATTTGTTTCTGGCCAAAAAAAAAAAAAAAAACAGTGACCTTTTTAGTGGTTTCGGATTGTTAGCCGGTGGAATGAAGGGATTTTTAGTAACTAAACGTTTCTTATTGTTCATTAAACAAATGTTTATTTGTTAAAGTAAAAGCATTCATTTAATATTATTGCAAAAGAAAATACCCTTTCATTTATTAAATTAATTTTTTTAATTTTTTCAAGTTAAATTTATTCTACAAGTAGACCTTGATATTTAAGGATTTAAAAAGAAAAGAACAAATATTTATTATGTTAAAATTTAAAATGTGTGCTTCCTTAAGCATACACAGCAAAATAAAATGAATGTTATTACTTACGAAGGGATTCGGGACATCCAAAGAAGTTAATAGTTCAAATTTTTTTGTAAGAAGTCATTTTAAACAACTTCCAAAATGTTGATATCATAAGAATAAATCGAAAAGTATATAAATTTTTTAATTTTAATATTTATATATAAAAATTTATAATTATAGTTATACCCACTTTGTCCTGGTCGGAATAATAATTCAAAGCCGCTCCTTATTTTTAGTTTGTATACCCTATATTTAACAACTTCCGTAAACTAATGAAAAAGTCCATCTGATTATCGATTTTTCATAGCACCTAAACAAACTACTTCCTCCCACAACTTCGGGTTCAGTAGATGTAGTGTTTAACTACTTCTTCCTCAGCTCTTATTTTGGTGGGTAGTAATTCTTTTGAAGGATATTTTCCACAAAGAATTTGTTGTCATCAAAATGTAATACAAAAGAAATTAATGTTGTAGTAAAAACTATTGCTTTCAACTATTGTATGATCGTGACTTTATTTTTATTTCATTAAATATTTTCACTGCAGAAAAAGCTTAGCACTCGACGTATCTTTCCATGTAATTTGCCATTTAAAACAACTGGAGCGTTGCAGTTGTTAGATAGAATATATTATATTTTCAACACACATTTTTTCTCTCATTTTTTGTTTCTCAATCTCTTGCCGTATTTACAAAAAAAAAAAAAAAAACATATGAGTAAAGATAACATAAGAAACATACATGAGTAAAGATAACACGGATATTCGATCGCTCTCATTTGCTTTTAGTGTTGTACCAAGTGAAAAATGTAATAAAATGTATTATTAGAGTGTCACAACTTTGAGTTGGCATCACTGCTTTATTTGACAGCTTATATTTGCTTTTTGTTTAGTTTGCTTTGAAAATTCATTACGGATCGACTTACACCAGAGCAACGCGTACAAATTGTTAAATTTTTTAATCAAAAAAATTGTTCTATTTGTCATCGTGCACTTCTTCCATTTTATGGCCTATATAATTGTCCTTTAGAGCGACTAATTCGAAGAACAACATTTACTGTTACTAATAATGTGAATCCTGTAAGACGCCGAAGAGTCTGAAGGACGATGATGGATGAAGTGCCCGATGAGTTTGACGAATAAAACAATTACTTTGATTAAAAATTTCAACGATTTGCACGCGTTGCTCTGGTGTAAGTTGATTCATAAGGATATTTCAAAGCAAACTAAACAAAAAGCAACTATCAGCTGTTAAATGGGCTGTCAAATAAGACAGTGATGCCAACTCAAAGTTGTGACACTCTAAAAAAAACACCTATAAATCCTATGTGAAATAAACTCCCTACGGAGGTCTTTGTTGTTACCTAAAATATAGATAAATTCAAGTGAAATGTTCACAAACACTCCCCCTTTCCTTCTTCCCGTGGATTAGATTAGATTCAAATAACACTATGAACCACAATCAGCATAGGTATATTTTCCTAATTCCAACACAATGAACTGCATTATTAGGAGCATGCCCTGAGTATTGGTCTATCCTCATAACCTTCTCCTGTAGCGGTTTTAATACAACTTTCAAGATATTTTTATTTTAGGTAACATTTTCTAATTTCTCCCACAATATTCAAGCAAAAGTAAATTTAATTGTTTTATGTTAAGCATACTTGGGAATTTTTCATTACCATTGAAATTTCATTAATTAAAGCAAATGAAAAAATTTAATGGTAATGAAATTTTTTCAATTAAAAATTTCATTACTAATGGTAATGAAATAGCACAAATGTATAAAAAAACAAATTAAAATTGATTGAAAAATCATTTCATTATTTTATCAGGCTCGAGATCATAATTTAATGTTACTAACGAACAGTAAACACAAATATTTTATTAAATGGAAAAAATTGTAAGGATCAGCGTTGGAGGGAGTGCACATTTTAGACCCGAGCGACCAGGTCATCTTTAGCCTCTTTATGAACCACCCAACACAAATAGCTCATGGTTTTGAACAGGCTTATATATCACACACTCTAAGAAAAAGGACTATGCGAAATTACATTTTTCAGTTAGTGAATGATTACCCGTACAAATGAGCTTTTGCCATCCATTTATCGAAATACCCTTCGGCAACCATCTTCGATTTTCGAAGCACAAATAGACAGGGTTGCCATTCCAAATGTTAATGTTTTCATTTCTGGGAACGAATCGGAAATCTGGCATACTAATATTTTTTCTTTCACAACATATTTGAGTGTTTTTTTTATTATATTAGATTATGACTCGAGCCTGCTAAAATTAAATATTTATAATTAAAACACATAGATCGAATAATATACAAAAACTTACATAACATCATTTCATTATGAAAAAACTTACACGATTTGAAAATTATCAAAGTAGCTTTATTCAAAAAATAATAAAACAATATATAAACTATTCAAATATTAACTCGCATAAATAAGTATTAACATATATATTTGCCCATAAAAAGACGGCTAATAATGCAAATGTTTTCTTTTAATTAGTAATGGTAATGAAATTCAAAAACATTGTTATTAATTAATGGTAAAGGAATTTATTTCATTATAATTGTTATCAATGTAATCCCAGCAAAAAAAAAAAATGGTAGTCATTCTGTGACTAAAACTTCTTTCATTGCTTCCTAAACTTCAGTTGACATTCTTTTATGATTTTTTGGTGTTATTCTAAGGCACTTCCAAAAGCATTCATGTGTTCATATTTAAATGCAGTGATCTGGATAAAAACCCGATGCATATCTTAAAAAATCACTCTCTTCATTACTTCTAAAGCATATGTTATAGTATATCGTTTATTTAATGAATCTAAAGCATTTATTCAAATTGAAAAAATAGTTCTGATGAAATTTTTTAATTTTTTTATTAAATCATTTTATATATTTTAGTTTAAAATTTTATGAGGGTAAGAATTTATGCAGTTTTGCAATTTTTATAAAAGTTTTGAAATATCAAGAAAAACAAATCTTTTTAACTTTTAATTGAAACTAGTTGGCCTGTCATTTGAATTTTTTCAGCCTTAAATATTTATGACGACGCAATCTGTGCATTTTTGCATTATGTTTATTATTTAACACTACACCATTTCCAGCTTTAATATAAAATTTATCAAAATAATTTTTTAATTGTGTAAAAATTATTTCAAATTGCCCAAAAATTATTTAAAATTGTTCAAATATATTTTAAAATTGTCTAAAAATGTTTCCAAGTTGTACCACCAGTTTTTAAACTTTCCAAAATTTGTCTAGAAATTCATTAAAATGTTTGAAAAAGATTTCAAAAATGCTTTTGCAATAATGCAGAATTAATTATTTGTTTAAATAAAGAGTATTTGTATATCAATGCATAAATTTCGCTTCTTTAAACTTATTTTTCTGCATTCTTATGAATTAAATTTTCATCAAAGCTTAAATACTACAAAGTATATGAACATTTTCCACTCATGCATCAGAATACCTAATCATTGTATTATCATTACTTCCTTAGATTAAAGTATGAGTAATGCTAGTAGCTCTATTTGAATACTTCCATCCTATGACACGCTCATGTTAAATTCATAGATGAAACCATTAGAAAAAATGATGATGCCTTTGCCATAGTAGTGATACTTTTATTGCTTTTTGGCAGCTTTATTTTTGCTGGGATGGTATTAAAATCATCAATTAATTAGTGCAATCAATGCATTAGTCCCATGTATAATGAAAGGCTGAAAGTTTTAACTACTTTTAATAACTTTCACATATGTGATGAGGGCTTATCAGTTTGTCATTCCATTTGTAACATATCGAAATATATATTTTTATAATCACAAATCTTATGCAATTTTAAGTCGTTCTTGTCATTTCCAGCCTGTCTGTCCGTGGAAATTGTGATCAAGGTGTAAAGACGTCAGCGAAGTTTAAATATCTTCTAACCCAAAATAAGTAGAGAAATGCTTTTGAAAACTTTAGTATTTGTAATTTACTTAACTTTACGAGTTTACTAAAAAACATCTGTTGAATAATAGTAAATGAAAAGGCTTTTTGATTCCCAAACTTTAAATTTAAATATTTTTTTTTCCATTGGCAAAGTGTATAAAGCAATCTATTATTATCGACTACAATTTTGTTATTGTTTTTTATTTCTATTTTATTTAACTAAACTTTTGCTTGTTTTCTTTTTATCATTTTAATTAACTTTAAGTGAAACAAAGAATATATGTACTGGAAAACATCTTCACTTTTAAGTCACTTTCGACACTTATAAAAACACCACCTGTGTATAATAATTGAAGGTTATGAAGCGTGTTCTTTTTTTCAACAATTTAACTTTCTTAAAAATTAAATGAGAAAGGAACAACTTATTGTTAGTCTGTTTTTATAGGTTAAGGTCGAATATGTAATGTGCTCTGACCAACTGACATTATGTTTTTTTTCACACATATTAAAATTTCACTATAAGCATAGACATCGTTGGGGACTTACTGTTGTTGTAAGTATCACTTATTTTTAGTTATATAATTTAGTTTGTTTATGTCAGCATTTAGTAATGTACTGTTTTAAAAAACATATTTTAAAAACTAAAAAAAAAAAATAATTATATAAAAAATATTAACTGGACAAGCACTGAGGCAGGGCCATGACGCTTAGATTCAAAAAAAAAAAAAAATTTTATTTGTATCATTTTCACCAGCAGTCTTACTATTGTGTAGGGTAAGGGACACATGTAACAATAAAATAAAGTTGTTTTTCAAACAAAAAAGTTAAATGAGGTAGTTTAAAACATAAAACAAATACCACACCACTGTTTTAATTTATACATGAATATTAGTGGTGTTCAGCGATGTATGGAGAATTTTCATATTGAATTTTAAGAGTTCTGATTGGGCTAAATTATTTAGCTTGCATAAAAAGTAATTAAAATAAAAAAAAAGAAGAAGAAATATTTCTGCTTGCCACCTATTGTGTGGATACCTCTATATACATATTTTTACGTTTTTTTTTTTGTTTTTTTTTTTTTTTTTTTTTGTAAAAAAAAATATTCAACAGTAAAACATTTACAGCCATATGCATAGATACTTTGTTGATTTTTAACAAACTTATAAATCAAATTAACATGTATAATAACAACAAAAAATTGTCTCTATAAGGCTGTTATAAGAATCAACAAAATGTTTATATCGCTGTTTGAGATTTGTTATTGTTTGGTACAATTTCCAAAAGCTTTTCTTATGATTAATTTTGTGTGTTTAAATAAGTTTTTTTTTTTTTTGTTTAATTAAAATAAAAATATTATTAAATTTTTAATGATATTTAAGTAAAACCCTGCCCTTAAAAAAAGGTTTGACAAAACTATTTCGGTTAAACATCACATTTATTTTAGAGTAAGTTAAAAATGGAAATCTCTGACTAAGCTCAAATTTAAATATATAACCAAATCTTATTGACACATGTTTTCTTTTTTATTTTCGGCCCAGTCTCGCATTTATTTCAAAATACTCAATACATAATGCTAAGCCAAATACAGTGGAATCCCGATTTAACAAACAATTGACTGTCAGCCCTGTTCGTTAAATCGAAAAGTTCGTTAAATCCAGTACTAAACAAAAAAATATTTCTTCATGTAATAACAAATTAAAAAGTACAATTCACTTCATATCTTAATACTAAAAAATGCATTTTATAAAAAAATTAATGAAAATGTAATTATTTAAAAAAAAAAATGAAAGAAAAAGTAATTATTTAAAAAAACTTGTTTTTGACGTTTGTTTTTGGGACTTTTAAGAACTTTTTTCAATTGCTTCCTCTTGAAGCTCTCGTAAAATTAATATGTCTTAGAGATATCGATATTATTTTCCTGTCCCTACTGAATACATACATCAAAGCTTTTTATTACATCGCAGTGTTTAATTTTTTGACCTTCATCTGCAGGTATATCGCTCTTTAATTGTGCATTAATTTCTTCATCTTCGTCCTCATCTAAAAAAACATGGGACATGTTTTTTTGCGCTGCATTTGGAATCACTGAAACAGTTTATTTTCCATTATTAGAAACCCTCCATCTTTCATTGCACTTCGATGTTTACTACCAAAATTAGTTTTATCTATATTATTCAACATTTTTTGCTTATTCTTTAGAATAGTGCACATTGTAGATTTGGCTAAACCATATTTAATGGATAATCCAGTAATACTCTCTCCATTTGTATATTCTACTAAAATTCTTAGTTTTTCTTTTAGTGTTAATCGTTTTCTTTTATCCATTTTTTCAATATTCACAAGTTCACAATACCACAACAAGAAACGTAATGACCAAATTATGTACATATGAAACAAAAGATTAGAATGCAAAAGACAATCATAGAACTCTTTGAAAAAAATTCAAACTTTTATTTAACGATGTGTTCATCACAAATCAAAAAAAAAAAGAAATCAAAGCTAGATGGCAATATTTAATTCATCTATTTGTAGAAATTCAGAAATACAGATTTTTATTTTATTTTACAGATGTATGTATTCAAATGAGTTTTACGCATTTCTTATATGTATTTTTTTTATTTGTTCGTTAAATCAAGTACAAGGTTGGATTTTAATTCGTTATACAAAGTACTTAATGTAAAAATTTTGCCTGTTCATTAAATCGAGAGTTCGTTTAATCGGGAATCCACTGTATTTACCAATATTTTTTTAACACTTTTTATTTATTTACACTCAAACTTTTTTAAATTAACTGAAAATGTGATTAAAAATAAGTAAAAAATCATATAAAAACCGGTCACTAACTTCTTACTGAAATTAAAAGAACTTTTAATTTATCTTTAAATGTTTATAAATTAACTTACAATATCCTTAAATAATAAAGGGTGTCCCAAGAAGAATGCAATTTTTAAATTTTAAATAAAACACAGATATTTAAAAAAAAAATCGTGAAACTTTATTATATCGTAAAGTAGACAGAATGAGGTTATGTATGGAACAATATATCGTGCAGATGGCCGCCGCGGCTTTGCTGGCATGCACGCGATCTTTTAATGAAACTTTCAATGACCGTTTTGCATGAATGCTGCGGTATTTTATTAATGCAGCGTCCAATTTTCTCTTTTAAGGCTTGAGTCGTCGTCGGCTTATTCGCGTAAACCATCGACTTCAAAAAACCCCAAAGAAAAAAATCTAATGGTGTTAAATCGCACGATATAGGCGGCCAATTCTGATCTCCAAAACGCGAAATAACACGACCGGGAAATGACTGATGCAGCAATTGAATTGTTTCTCTGGCTGTATGACATGTGGCGCCGTCTTGTTGGAACCACATGCCCTCCACATTCATTTCTTCTAGGCAAGAAAAAACTGGTTATCATTTCACGATACCGAACACCATTGACTGTTTGCGCTTGACCTGCCTTATTTTCATAAAAAAAGGTCCAATGATTCCTTCAGCCCGAAAACCACACCACACAGTGACACGTTGAGAATGCATTTGCTTCTCGTGAATCACTCGAGGATTTTCCTCACCCCAAATGCGACAATTCTGCCTATTGACGAAGCCATCAAGATGAAAATGGGCCTCGTCACTGAAGATTATTTTATCGGCAAAATCAGCATTTTCATGTTGTCTCTTCAATACCCAATAAACGAACTCCCTTCGCTGTCCATGGTCAGCTGGCTTCAGTTCCTGAGTCAATTGAACTTTGTATGCATGAAGATGCAAATCTTTCGTCAAAATTCGCTGCGAAGTGGATTTGGAGACACCAATTTGTTGAGCTCGGTGTCGAATTGAGGTGGATGGAGTTTGAGCGACATCATCACGTACAGCTGCGACATTTCGGTCGATCGACCTGGTCGATGGCGCGTTGTTGTCTTTACATCACTAACAGACCCAGTTTCGGCAAATGTATCCATTAATCTCTTTACAGTTGACTCTTTTGGAGCATTATTGTGACCCCAAATTGATCGCAATTTGCGAACTGTAGCCGCAAAACTTTCACCATTTTGGTAAAACAATTTCACAAAGAGAATGCGTTGTTCATTCGTGTAGCGCTCCATTTTTACTAACCTCGTACCTTCTACTAGCAAACAATAACAATTGTTCAAATGTCAAACAATGACACTTCGAATGTTGCCAGATTTAAAAATTGCGTTCTTTTTGGGACACCCTTTAATTGATTTTTCATTTATTTTAACTGTTACCAAACCGACTACAAATCCATAAAAACAAATGATATTTCCTGTATTTAGTTGTTTTTTAACTATCAACTTATTATATAAAAAAAATTTGTAACAAGTAATGATTTTTCCTGTACTTGGTTTTGTTTGTTAACTGTCAAAAATTAAAACATTTGTAAAAATAAACGACTTTTCATTTATTTTTTTTTTATTTTAACTATCAGACAATTAACTATAAAAATATAAAAACCACATTTTTTGACAAATCATTTTAAATGAAAATATTAACTGTAATAAAAAATTCTTAGTTATATACAATTTATTTTTGAAATAAATGAAAAAAGGATTGAAAAATATATATTTTTTTATTTTAACTATTTAAACATTTAAAACTAAATTTACGAATATCATTTTATATAAACTATTATAAACTATAGTAAGTTATTGTAAAAATATTTTGAGTGTATTTTTCTATGAGTTATTCTTATATAGTATATGGAGTTTATGCTCATCAAAATAATCACATTGAACAGTGTTGTGTATCATCATAATCATCAAGAAATGTATAAGATGCTCTTGATAACATCTTCATCAGTAACGTTCCATCTTTGAACACCCTAAAATATTTCATATTTTTTCAATATTCCCATTTTTATAATTTTGTCCAGGATTTTATTATATATCTGCATTTCAATCATTTACTGTATTTATATAAATTGGGTCGATTGTCTGCATTTTTAATACATGTATACGTCGTTCAAGACTGTAAACAGAAGAAAAAATAAATATCAATTGAGAAGCAAGAAAAAAAATATTAATAGTTTGCAGCACTAGAGCTTGATCGACATCAAAAAAAAGCCCAAGTCGTCCAAACGAGTCAACAGAACCTAGCACCAAAAAATAAAAAAAAAAAAAGAATTATATATCAAGCAAGAAAGTTTCAATAAAAATTTATTTTAAAAACGTGTTATAGTTAATTCTGAACGTTTTAACCCTTCTATGCATTTTGTATCATATATGAGACAACCACAGTTTTTTCATTTATTACATTTATAATCTGCAAAATAGTGGTAAAAGTCGCAATAGTAAGTTAGAAGACATAGCGACGTACAATATCAAACAAGAAAATCAATGCATATGCGATCATATTTATTCTAAAATAACAGTTGTTCTGTGACAGTCGCTGAAACTGCAAGTGTAATTTGGAAGCTGATATAAATCGTACGTTTTAAGATAATTACTAATGAAATCATAGATTTAATTTATATATTTTATTTGTTATTTAGTATATTTCATTATTTAGTTTGTATTTGTGAAATTTTATATTTTTTGGTAGTCAATAAATAGTTTATTTCGGTTGTACCATATATGATACATTATGCGTTCAGCAATTAAAAAAAATGGTTGTATCATATATGATGCAACCACATATGTAATTTTACTGTAAAACAAGTTAGAATATAGTATTTAAAAAGTTTTTTTTAGCTATAATCATGTCATCTAAGTCTAAATTTTTAAATAACGAAATGAAAACTAATTTAGTTAATCACTTTTTCGAGAGCGAAGACGATTTGGATGATAATGGTAGTGACGAGGAAGAATTTTCTGAAAACTATAACCCTACAATATGCGGATTACCAAACGAGTTATCCAAGGATGATACAGAAGCTGACGATCATATAGACGATTTCGACATAAATGGCAATAGAATTATAAAAGAAACTATGTCTTTATCTGAATTCGAGAAAATTAGAAGAATTCTTCATTTCAACCGAAATTCTAAAAATGTACCACGTGATGACAGAAACCATGATCGAATTTTTACGCTCTACTGAAAGAATTTGCAAAAGTCGCAATGGAACAAAATCTTTCTGTAGACGAACAATTATGTTCAACAAAAGCTAGAATTTACTTGAAGAAATACATGCCATAAAGGGGGATGTAAGCTCTTCGTTTTGAGTGGTGTCTCAGGCTTTACATACACATGGGTGGTGTTGATCTACTTGACAGCCTGATTGGAAGCCATAAAATTAAACTCCGATCCAAGAAATGGTATATACGAATATTTTACCATTTACCGGAAATTACAACAGTCAACTCGTGATAAAAAAACTTTATCTTTAGCGGATTTCGAATTGAAATTGGGGTAAGTTTATGTAGAGCCGGCCAAACATTGAAACCTCTTGGACGTCATTCGAGTCTCGTGTCGCAGGAAATAGAAGTTAAAAAGAAAGCCTAACGCAGCTTTTATTCTATCAAGAGATGTTCGCGAGGATAATTTATCTCATTTTCCAGTATGGATGAAAGATCGGAAGCGCTGTAAGCTGGCTGGATGTTCAAGCTCATCTTATATTAATTGTGAAAAATGTAAGGTACATTTTTGCCTAAACAAGGATCGTAACTGTTTTTAAGTTTTTCATGGCCATTAACAAAACATGATATCAATAACTTATAAAGAAGAGTACAAATACTTTCTATAAAGTCTTTATGTATGTAATCAAAATGAATTGTTTTTTATGTTATTTTTTTCCTTAATACTTTAAATTCTTCATGAAATTTGTATTATTTATGTTATTTTTTATATTAAATGTAAGGTAACGCCATGAATTTATTTCAAAATCAAATAAATATCAATACTATAATTATCTGAAAATTTGTGTTTAATTTTTATACACAAGTGCATTTTGTCTCATATATGATACAACCAGAAAAATGAATTTTCCATGACCTTCCGGCTTCCAAAATAAAAAAATATATTTTTTCGATAATCCAGTATTCGATTTACACAAAAAATTTTTTTTTTGTTTTTAAATAAAACAAATCATGCATGGAAGGGTTAATAAATAAGCAATCGATTGTAGAAATATTAAAAAATCAGACTCAAAACTGTGTACAAATGTAGTAATTTTTTAAAAAATACCGTAGTATATTTTAGGTATTAGTTCTGCAGTGTAAAGCCAGCTAAAGACATTCAAGTACGCATACAAACAACTTATGGAGAGTGTACTCACAAAAGACTTATTTATCTTTTTTATAGTTTAAGGGCCATCTCAATTCAATGAAAAAGAGATGAGTCGCACATACACAAACACACTTAATCATCCATCCATACAATGAAGCCAAACAAATATCACTATACATGCATTCGACATATGGATTATGTTTTCATTAAAGGTAATCAATATATAGACTAAATTTCTTGAAACTTTAATTTTAAAGAAGCCAAACCTGTTATGACTTAATATTGGATTTATAATGATGCCAGTGTGAAATAATACAACTTTTGTTTGATTATGTATAAATAAATTTAATGAAAACCAAAAAGTTGCCATCTATATATACAAACCACTATAGCTTAAAACAGTAAGATTTTGGTGTCAAAAAGCCTACACTCACAATATAATTTCCGTTAACGGCTGTAGTATGTTTTCAAATGAAGAATCAATTGAAATTCATAGAAATAGGGTGGTCCAACCATAATGCACTATGTTAATTGTAAATAAAACAATAAGTATTCAGAGAATCATCTTAATATTTTTTATAATGATAGAATGATCTATGACAATTATACCAAATATCTGCAAAATGTTCACCATGGCTTCGGTGGCATACCTCTATCCGATGGTCCATATTTTCAATGACTCTGGGACATAATTGAGGTTCAATGTCGTTAATGTGCCGAATTATCTCATTCTTTAGCTCTTGAATTATTCTTGGCTTATTGACGTACACTTTTTCTTTTAAATATCCCCAAAGAAGAAGGTACAACGGCGTCAAATCACATGATCGTGGCGACCAATTAACATCGCCACGATGTTAGATAACAGAGCCATTGCTGCGTTGGCTGTGTGACAAGTGGCACCATTCTGTTGGAACCACATATCGTCCAGGTCTATATTCTCAATTTCAGGCCACAAGAAGTCCGCTATCATCTCGCGACGACGACGAGTTGAGGTTTATAAAATTAAAAATTTGAATAATTCCTTGTTCTTTTTTTTTCAAATATACATATAAAAATCGTGTTTTGTCTTACGTTTTTTGTGTTAAAAATTGATGGTTATTTTAAACGACTTTAATTTTTTTTACTACTTTTGTCGATTATTGAAAGTAAACAACAAAATGGGCTGAATATAATGAAAAATCTGTAGGCCTCTTTTTGATTGAATTTTCGATTAATTTTATATGTATTTTAGATTGTTTTTAACTAAATAATATTGTGGGTGTATTTTTGACCACTCAGTTTCAAAAATCTAAATTTAGTTAAAATTTTAATTAAATTAAATCCGAAATTATTTCTAAAATACAATTTATTTACTATGTTTAGCTTGTATTTTTTTGTTTCCAATTGATTTTCTTTGCAAGCTCAATTGATTTTTCTGCAGAAATGCAGAAATGAGAAGTTTTAAAAATTGTTCAAATATTTTGTCAAAGAAATTTTAAAATCTTTTGTCAATTTAGCTAAGAATTTAGTTAGCTACCACGCACAGGACCTAAGTGGATTTATTTAATTTCTGTATTCGTGATTCCACTTGTATTACTTTTTTAATTAAAAATCTGTGATTCAAATATCACATTAAGTGTTAACTGGAATCTCCCAAAATTTCAGATTTATGAGTTTAATTTTATATCAAACTTATGTATTTAAAATTGAAAATATTTAATTAACAAATTAACTTATACAGACTTTCAAAGTAGTTATGGTAGTTTAAAAGTAAGATTTGATAAAAATACTGCCAAGTCTTGGAAATTCTTGGCTTTTCTCTTTTTAATGTAAACAAAAATATTTGTCATAAAAATATTGGAAATTTTTCCATTTGTAATATGATAAAATATTAAAAACAACAAAAGCTAACAAATAAAATATGTGTTTGTTAGTAAATGTAGAACAGGACATACAATATTATTGCTATATTTCGTGTTTCGTTGAAGTCCATATTTGAAAATAAGTAGTTATAGATATAGAGAAATAGGAATTAAACTATTTTTTTATAAAAAAATATAGACAAAATTGCCCAAAAATGGCAATTGAAATTAAAAAAATCCGAAATCAAAGAACAAAATTTAAATTCAAAATATTATAAAAAAATTTAAAAAATCGCAATCGATACTTATATAGATCACTTAAAATTAAAAAATAACAAACGCAATTAAAAAATTTTTTAAAATTCAACAAATATTTATTTTATTTAATTTGGTGTTTTTGAATTTCAATTGATGCTTTATAAATTACATTTGGTGTCATTCTAAAAGTTTTTGAAACAATATAATCGTCTTTGAAATGGATTTTGAATTTGAGTAAAAATTTGCAAGTGGCTTTTCCACGTTGCCATGATACCTGTGCTTTTTTTTGTTTTTAAAAGTTCGGTGTAGTTCACGATGGCATTGTGCAAAATGGCCCCATTTTTCGGGTCAAAATTTCGTAATAAAAACTAACACTAAAAATATAATGAAAAATAACCTCAACCAAATGAAAATTAGTCCTAAAATTAAGTTTAGAGCATATTTTCATTTATTAGATTAAGGTTTTTATTCATTATGTAAAATAACACCAATTCAAAGAAATTCAATGTGTACCGTTTTTTCAGTATACGACGATCTTATAAATTTTAGAGCGAATAGTTGTTTATGAAATTGCGTCTTAGAGCTTGGCAATTTTGAAACTTATTAAGAATTATATTTGTTCTTAATGTATGAAAAACAAAATTTTCACCTTCGGCGCCAACTTTTACAACGATTTCTGGTAAAATTTTTCGCTTGACAAATAGATTTTCCGGTCACGGTAATGTGGTAGAGAATTTATATTGCACCAAGCCGAGTATTTGACATTTCGCCAAAAGAATTTTGTAGCATAATAGATTTTTATCAAAATTATCTAAAAGCGGAGAGAAGCTTTACAACACAAAAAAAAAAAAATCAAAATGTACTTAATATTAAACGTATATATGAAATTTTAGTTAGTGTAACAAATAAGTTTTATATAAAAATTGTTTATAAATTTAAAAGCTGTAAATTTTGTTTTAAATGCTTCAAAAAGATCAAAAAAAAAAATAGGTTGAGAAATTGCCAGCTTTTAAAAAAAATTTAGAGCATATATTTTGCCTCCGCTCACGAAACAAAAACCTGGGCACGCCACTAGTCACAGTACATATCGCGCCATGTAAAATAACAGATCCCTTTCGTATAAATTCTCTGTAGCATAGTGGCAAAAATTTGCATTAAGTTTAACAATTTCTTGTTCCTGTGGCGTATGAGTGATAAAAATCTATATTGAATATTACTCATACGTCACCTATTAACATTTGAGATTTTAATAAAAAGGGCACTCATTAACGAACTTTTTTTTTTACTACGACTACGTTAACTATTATACTAATATATTCCCTGTAGGAAATGTCGATAGTGAAACTGTACTAATTCACTATTGACTTGGTCACCAGTAATACTGACTAATTATGCCACAGCCAACGCTGTCTGCTGTAGACATTTAATATGTGCGAATTTACACAACTATTGACTAGGTGTTGACATCGGAACATTTTAGTAATTCTAGTCTACACTTTTGAAACTTTTTACTAGATTTCCACATTAGGAAGGAAATAAGTTGAAACAGGTGCATTTATTTTGTTAAATTAGATATTTTATTAATAAATTTTTTTTTATAAATTTCATTGAAGTAAAAAAAAATCGTGCAAATTTTATTTTGGAGTAGACAAATCTTTAAAAGACTGCATAAAATCATCCACAGGGTCCGTAAAATCTTCATCAGGCTCCACAAAATCTCTAGAGTTGCAACTTTCACTCAAAATTGTTGCCTCTTTCTCGTTATTTTTATTTTTTTTAAATTGATTGTTTTCACAAGTTTTTGCAATTTCTTTTGCTTATATATATTTTTTTTAAATTTGCATATTTACCTTTTAAATTCATTTTTTATTTTAATTAAAAACTTTAATTTTGAATGCAGCTGCATGTGTTTTCAATAAAACAATAAAAAAAACAAGTAAAAAAGGGCTAAATTCGGCTGTGCCGAATCTTTGAATACCCTCCACCAATATCCTAAAAAGATGTTCTCTGTTTTTGATACAAATAATATAAGAAAACTTTTGAAGTAAAATTATGTAGGTGAAAAAATTTTTTGAGGTGAAAAACTTTTTTAGATGTGAAAAGAACTTTTTTTGTAAGAAAAAAAATTTAGAGGCGAAAAAAAATTTTTGAGGTGAAAAAATTTTTTGTTGTGAAAAAAAATTTTAGTGGTGAAAAAATGTTTGAAATGAATACAAAATATTTACTGCTAAGCGACTGGTGAAAAAAATATGAGAAAATATGTTATGTACCAGTCGCTACTATGAAATTGTACTAAATTTGTATGGGCAACTTAGACGCACCAAAAAAAAATATTTTAAAGCATATTTTTTGTCAAATACTCAATTATGTTCCGGCTAATGGTGACTAGCTCTGCAGCTGAATATGCCTAATGTAGAGAATGTACTTTCTGATGCGCCACGCATTGTTAAATAGTTGCAACGAATATTCTTTCTTTAAAAAATTGAAGTGTGTGTCTAATGGAGAGAATACAGCAAAGAAATTAATTTGTTAAAGAAAGAACATGAGTTGTAACTATTTGTCATTAGAGCTAGGTTCCATTAGCCATATTGTGCTACAACATGCAGTGGAGTATTATTGATTTTCTATTTTCTTCTTAACATAAATGAATATTTGCCAAAAACTATGAAAAATATATGTTTTATGTGCATACTATACCTTAATTTTTTAAATCATTATTCATTTAGATGTTTAAGAGCACAATATTGCACTTTATTCATGTGTATTTTTTTATGAAAGAAAACATTAACATAAATATACATTTGCCAATCCCTCAACTCTCAAAAATACAATTGAAACAAAAAGATACTATTTTATTACGTCAAACATTTGAAAATTTGACTTTAAAATTATGTAATAAGTCCACCAGTAACATCTTAATGCATTAGAATTTGACGTTTGTAGTTAATTTAATATTTTTGGTAAATAAATTAATTGAAAGCCTAATCCAAGGCTATATCGCCATGGGGTGCCACCTATTCAAAAGTAGCGGCACTAAAGCAATTATGCATTTTGCTCTTTCTTTATATATCAATTTCTTTGGACCTAGCCATGGTGCAGGGTATTGTTTTAGTTAATTCAGCGATACCTATTCAAAAGTAGCGGCACTAAAGCAATTATGTATTTTGATCTTTCTTTAGATATAAATGTCTTTGGTTACAAAAACAAAAAATACATTTTATGGAATGAAACGAAAAACCAACAAAGCTTAGCAGAAAAACCCAATCAGGTTTCCTATATCTCCTATAGTAGCCAAAGAATTGGAGATATTTTAAATGAAAAATCCTAAGAAAATGCATCGGGAAAAATTATGAAAATTTTATAAAACGATTTTTAAATAGTTACGTCTATGAAAATGCCGATGTTCTACCCTTCTGTAGGTACGCAATGTCGTTGCAAGCCAGATTTGTTGAGAAACTTGAGCTACACGATAATTTGATTGTCAGCCAAATATACGAAAACGAGAAAAACACCATCAATGGACGTATTAACAACAATCCAGCTCCTTTTGGACCTTACCTCATTCTATATGAGCCCAGCCTCCAGCAATCATAGGGCCTGAATATGATATACGTATATACTAAATTTTGGATGAACTGTTATATGAATATGTTTTGTCAATTTATGTAACAGAACTTTTGTTATTTAGTTTTAGTAATGTTATTTGTTTAGTTTAAGTAATGTTATTTACAGAGGTCTGCTCTGTTAGCGACTTTAACAATGTTGGTTTTTACGTTAACTTAGTTATTACAGTCACACATATAGCTCTAAGAATGTTATTATTCTCATAGTATGAAAGACAATAAATGTGGTCGAACAAGAAGAAGACTTAATAACATTTTTACTTAACAGAAAATTAAAATAGATACAGAAAAATTGTACAAATTTGTATGGAAAATTTAGAGGTACCTTCACATTTTCACTCATAACTTTTAAACCGCTAAACCAATTTCGCTCATTTTAAATACCAAACTGCTCGGGAGGATGTTTAATAATCTGGGTAAAAATTGGCACCCCCGCTTCGTGATCGCCATTTCAACAGACAGACAGACAGACAGACGGACATCGCTAAATCGACTTAAAATTGCATAAGGATCACGAATATATATACTTTATGGGGTCTTAAACCTATATTTCGACATATTACAAACGGAATGACAAACTGATATATACCCTCACCATATATGGTGGAGGGTATAATAAATAACAAGCACAGCTTTGCAGCTGCAAAAAATGAATGTAAAAAGTGTAAATGCTTTGTGGATATGTCAACAAAAAGTCACCCAAAGTAGTCGACAAAAGTGGTGACTTGTAGACACTGGACTCCAAGCTTCCTACAGGGTTATGATAATATGACTGAAAGCTAAAGATAAGTCAAACTAATATATTTTAAAGGGTCAAATTATTATTAGTATAAATATTTTGAATAAATTTTTGTTAAGCTATAATGCGGTATTAAAACTTTCATTAAAGTACAATGTCAGTTGCTGGAAAAACAGCCTTCAACTTCAGTAGTATTATGTGGAAAATTAAATGTAAGCTGTATTTTACGAAATGTTAAATGGAAATAAAATTTCAAACGTAATTAACTTTATAAAACAGCAGAGACATCAATACTTTTTGTAAATAGTAAGTAACATTTATACTGTAGGTCTTAATTATAAAAATGAAAAGTTAAAAGTTTTCCGGGATCAAAACTCTACCACTCAAATAATTATCAAGGCCGGCTGACTTAAAAATATACTACAAAATTTAAATTACTTTGCCAAAAAAAAAAAAAAAAATTAAATGTTATTGACAAATTGCTGTAATAAAAAAAGTGCAAGAAAAATAATTTTGGTTAAAATAAAAACTGAAGAAAAATTTTTATGTCTAAAAAATTAATATTAAAACACAAACTATATTTTTGACTCATTTAAACATTTTTAATTATATGTTGTTTGTATGTATTTTGTTTACTTTTTTCCTTTCTTAACAAAAACAAAAAAAAAACAAATTTAAAGAAATTCTCCATAATTTGTTTTTCATGATTATATTAAAAGTACAAAGAAAAAACTGTTATAAATGTAATTTCCTAGCAAGAAAATAAAAAATATATTAAAACAAATAACTTAAAAAAAGAAATGATAATATTATTTGTTAAAACACATGTTGCGCAAACGGAAATTATATTTGAAATGCAATATTTTATATAAATTTTATTAAAAATCCTTTTTACTATATTAAAGCTTTGTACACAGAGAATTTACATTCACTGTAACTACAGAATTTCTTGCCAACCGAATGGTGTGTTTGAAGCTACCAATCTATTTGTTTGTGGCCACCGAAATTCGGTTAATAAAATAGAATTTTTGTTTGAAACAATATATTTCAGTTCTATCAGGAATATTTCGTTTGCTTCAACCAATATATTCAGTTGTCAGAAAATTCTGTTGACACAACGAATATGTTTTAACTGTGTATGCGTGCTACATGAATATTTGACTTGATGATTTTTCATTCTTATCCATTTAACCTTATGTTATTTTTGGAGAAAAGAATTGAATTCATTGATGACAGGCAAAAGGCAACTGCATTGTAAGATAGCGGTTTCTTTGTTAGTTAAATTTTTTAACAAAGTGATAATAACATTTTACTTATCATCATTATTAGCCAAAATAATGATGTTGTGAATACATAACAAAAAAAAAAACATTATAAGGCAGGATATTAAGTATAACGCATTTAATGTTAGATAACAGCGTTATAGATACTCCCTACAAAATCTTCTATTACCCGGCAATAAGTTATGTAAGGTTAAAATAAACTAATGGTGGGTATCTAGTAATATTTCTACTAACTTTTTAAAATTCCGATTTTTCGGTAAAGATGTTATTAAAAATCGGAATATATTTAGTAGAAAATTTAATTATTTTTCTAAATCTTTTTTCGTTTAAAATGCAAGTTACCATAGCTCATAGCAGGTATTTATAAAAAATCCAGAAAGTGTATTTCCGTTAAAGGATTTAGTCATGCTATAAAGGGAATTTCTAAAAATCCAATCTTGGCAGATGTCTAAGCTGGAGAAAGAACCTAATTAAGTTAATAAATCGATTTGAACAACAGATGGCATAATTATCACATATGGTTTGTGTCAATAATAGCAAATATGGTATTTTGGAGGGTCAACACCTGTCATTATAATTCAGTATTCGATAGACGCTAAAGTATTGGTAAAAGCTTACGGTCAACATGCACCAACACAAAAACCTTGTGAACGATGGTTTGCCCGATTGAAAAGTGGTGATTTCGACACAGAAGACAGCCGAAAAAGTTTGAAGATGAGGAAGAATTTGCATTATTATTGGAAGTCACACAACAAACCATTTCCCTATGTTTTAAGCTTTGGAATTCATTCAAAAGCAAGGAAATCGGGTTCCATATGAATTGAAGCCGAGAGACGTTGAAAGACGATTTTGCATGTCGGAAATGCTGCTTGAACACTACAAAAAGAAGTAATTTTTGCATCGTGATGTTACTGGTAAAGAAAAATGGATACATTTTGATAACCCAAGCGCAAAAAGTAATATGTTAAGCCCGGCTCAGCCAAATTAACGCCGAAGCCGAATATCCATTGCGCCAAGGTAATGCCCTGTATGCTGTTGAAATCGGTTCAGACGATCACAGGCGACCTGTACCTAACACAATTAATTCGCTTGAAGAGAGAAATCAACGAAAAACGACCACATAATTCGACCAGCCCGGAAACCATAATCTTCCATCATGACAACGCTCGACCACTATTTGGAAAACTGTGGATGGCAAGTTTTGGCTCACCCGCCTTATAGCCCCTTCTGACTATCATTTGTTTTGATCGATGCTGAAAGCCCTTACTGGAATACGCTTCACTTCAGAACAGGGTATCAGAAATTGGCTTGATTCATTCTTTACCTCAAAACCGGTGCAGTTCTTTTGGCGCAAGATGAGAAAAAGTAGTGGCTAACGATGGACAATACTTTGAATAATTTTTCAAACAAAAAAAAAAAATAAGAATAATATTAAAGAAATTCTATAAAAAGGAAGTCGTTGCAAAAAAATGTGTCTCTTTTTTGTTGTTTTCGTATAAGTCCTGATAAATAAATTCAGAAGTTATGACCAATTTTGTTTAACAATATATTTAAATTTTGTGGCTTTAAACAATAACTGCGTGTGACAATATTAATCGATTTTTAGATTTTGAATACGAATTCCATAAATTGTTATCGATTAAAATTTTGTTAAATAAAGTAACTTAAATATTTACTAAAATTTATTTATTTAAAAGACAAGTTACACATAAATAAGGAAAAATTAATATTTTCCTAAAAAATGATTTATTGAAATAAATAGCTTTTATTTTTTTTATAGGTAATTGTCTCATGATTAATATAAATAAAATAAATGAAAATTTGTTTATTTTTACAAATTTTGTAGTTAATTTTTGTGACATTTCAAAACACGAAATAATTGAAATATCATTTATTTTTACGGATTTTGTGGTTAGTTAGTTGACAGTTAAAAGAAATATATATAATAATAACACTTGTTTTGATTAAGTTTTAGTTGGTTTTTTAGCAGTTAAAATTAATGATTTATTATTTACGGATATTTAAACAATTATAACAGAAAAGTTATTTTTTTATTTAGTTTAAATTACATTTTTAGTTAATTTAAACCATAAACTATTTTCAGTGTTGTATTGCCTGCACTTACTTTCTTCTTATGTAGGCTCTTGTCCTCAACTTTTTTTTGAGTGTTTAAGTCTTTAATAATTTTTATGACATTTTTAACGAAATATTGTAAACAACAAAGTTTTTTTTGCTTAGAAAATATCGAATTTTGTGCTAATAATGCATTATTTGCGAAAAGTTTTGCTTAACTTCTACAATTTGAAAAAAAAGTACAGCTGAAACACATCGATTGCTTATCGAGGTTTATCGTATTCAACGTGCGAGAGATGGTTTGAGTGCTTCAGATGTGGTGGTGTGAATTACAAAGTCATTAGATGTGAACTTGCAAATTCATTGGAAGTCACTGAAGCAGGAATTTTAAAACCTTTGCAACTAGAAAAATTCATCCAAAATCAAGGAAATTGGGCAGCACATGAGTTAAAGTCGAGACGTTGAAAGACAATTTTACATGTCCGAAGTGCTGCTTAAATGCTGCTTTAAATGGCACTACGCACCGCGACCAGCATAGGTTTTTTGTGCTGCCTACAGTTCCCCTAAAGTTTCACGCTTCCAATAAAGCTAGCAATCCTGTCAGGTCAAATATTTTAAATGTCGGAAGGAGACACAAAACGGACACCTTGAGACCTGAGTCTCCTAACAAATACCCTAGGGTATTTACAAATAACATGCTCCGACGTCTATGATTCCAACTTACAAAATCTACGTACAACAGTGTCCGATGGACCCTTCTTGTACCGTTGATACTTGAGATTACAGTGCCAGTAAAGTTCCTCGTTCAGGTTCCTAAGTACTTTCTTCAAAGGTTAAGGGTTTATGAAGGGTCGTTGGGCCTAACAGCTTGCCATACAGGCCCTTTCATTGCCCTCATGCCCCTTATGGCTAGAAATCTATTAAAAGCCTGAATGCACTCTTATAGCAGTCCAGATGACACTTCGTAAGCGAAAAATGCGCTAATGACCCCATGACTATCAGAGAGAATGTAAATGCAAGATCCAACTGGAGCGATATTTGCCCATTAGATCACCTAAAAAAGTTTGTAAGTTAAAATAACTGAAAATATCATTTAAAAGAAATGATATTTCATTTGAAAACCGGTCTACTTAATTTTCATTTAAATTAAATGCCATTTGTTATTTATTTTTAAATGTTGATTAATCAACTGACACATCAGTAAGAAACAAATGATATAATCAGTTAAAATAAATGTCAAAATTTTACCTACCAATCCTTAAAAAATAAATGCTTTTTTCATTTATTTGAAAATGTATGTATGCCTATGAAGCTATAGAGACTTTTTGTGTAAATGTTTTTGTGTATGTATGTGTGTTTATGAAGTTCTTGTAATTTGTATTTAAAAATTTTGTATATATACAACCAATTTAAATAAAAAAACAAATTGAAATTTTACATTGTAATAACTTTTACGGACGCAAATAAACCACAAGTTTCCGTTTTGTGGGTAAATTTTTATTAAATTTCAAGCAAATGGAAAAAATAATTTAAACTGAAAAAAATGGTAAATGATAGTAAATTATTTCGAATAAATGTATAAAAAAGTTAATATAGATATTTCTTTGAAAAATAAATGTATGTTCCTTTATTTTTAAATGGAACGGAAAACTTTTTTATTAAACTACAAACAGTTAACTACATAATATTCTGAGTGATCCTAATACTTCCAGATAATGTAGTACAGTATTACCAAGGTTTACCTATTTTGATTTTTTTTAGCTTCAGAAATATTTATTTAAATTTTGTTATAAATTTATAAACAATTTTATTACATTTATTTGGTCACTATATCTCCATTCAAAGTTATACGTTTGCAGTTAAACGTAGAAAAATATTATGTAATAATATACATTTTTCATTATGGAAATAATTTCTTTTAAGATTTACACGTTAATATTACGAGTTTGTTAAATTTATAGAATACAATAATATCGTACATTAAATTAGTCACATGTTTTTAAAATGTGAATTTATATATCATAAATTTAATAGAACCTTCGCAGTATGTAGTGTAAATGTGTTTTTATTTTTTTTTATCCAAATCCAGGTTTGTGTATTTTATGTGATATAAAACAAGTAAGAGCGGCTAAATTCGGCTATGCCGAATCTTATATACCCTTCACCATGGTTGGGAAAAAACTGAAGTTTATATATGGACATATATGAAATGGACAGATTTATATACGGAAGCCTTTAAGAGGAAATTAACCATTTAGTTTGGAGATAAAACTTGGACTCGGGAATATAGGTACTTTAAAAAAATGTATGTTTTGGGCATAACTTTTTTGTATCTGAACCGATATTTCCGAGTTTTTCAGCAAATATGTTATACTAAAGATTTTTGATCTTTTGCTATATAAGACGTATCCATAGGTCATAATACAGCTCTAGAATAGTGTTTGTTGTTTGTGTATAAAAGGTGAAGAGGTGAAAGAAAAGAATTTCAACAAATCGTTAAAAGAAATCACTACAACTGCATGTGTTTTATTTCTACAAAATAGTTTGATTTAGCTGGCAAATTTACATTTGGGATTTTATTTCGCTTTTTTATTAGAAATATTTGTAATTTCTTTAGCTTAATTTTAAAAATTTGAAGGAAAATAGTTTATAATTTTTTTTATAAATTATTATAAGTTATGACCTAAAATAGTTGCACTCAAAGGTAAATTATGTATAAAATGTTCTTAATATGTGAGAAATAAAATGGTTTAAAAATCTTTTTATAAATTCTTTTAAATCGGAGCAAAAAAAAGAAATAAAACTGTTTGTATTTTGTTTGTATCAGAGGGTTTTTATAAAAATTTTGATGTTTTTAGCCTATTTATGGATTATTTAATTATTAATATAAAATTTTATTTAAATTAATTATTAAATGTAAAAAAAAAACAAAAAAAAATCTTAAGAAAATAAAAAAAAAATGTACAAAAAAAAAGTGAATTGACCTGACCGAGATTCGAACCCGCGGCCTTAGAGAAAAAAAGTATTTGTGACATGGCGTCTAGACAACTGAGCTATTGAAGCTCACACAAAATCATCGTCAATAGATGTACATATATAAAAGTCTTCGTTCATTAGGGATTTGTTTAGTTTTTATTTAAATGACAAATCTTTGTATGTGTGTTGTTTGTGTATAAAAGGTGGAGATAAAAGAAAAGAATTTTAATTATTAATATAAAATTTTATATAAATTAGTTATTAAATGTTAAAAAAAAAACCAAAAATAAGCAAAAAAAAAAAATATAAAGAAAATAAAAATAATAAAAAAAATGTACAAAAAAAAAGTGAATTGATCTGAGCGAGATTTGAACCTCGAACTCCACGGTTAGAGAAAAAAAGTATTTGTGACATGGCGTCTAGACAACTGAGCTATTGAAGCTCACACAAAATCATCGTCAATAGATGTACATATATAAAGTCTTCGTTAATTAGAGATTTGTTTGGTTTTTATTTAAATGACAAATCTTTGTATGTGTGTTGTTTGTGTATAAAAGGTGGAGATAAAAGAAAAGAATTTTAACACATGTTGTTATGCGTAAAATTCTACATACATATTAAACAAAGGGATTTTACTGGAAAAATTAGAGGTAGTCCTGGTTTTTTGCTAATATCTCAGCCATTTATTAACCGATCTGTCTGATTTTTAATAGCAAACAGAAATGGATCACATGTAACAGAAATAAAAAAGAATCAAGTCCTCATCACGTCTGGGTTCTTCGGAAAACCCATTTCAACACACAGACGGACAGACGGACAGACGGACATCGTTAAATCAACTTCGCTCTTCATAAGGACCCAGAATATATATACTTTATAGGGTCTAAGATCAATATTGTAGAAATTACAAACGGAATGACAAACTTATATATACCCTTCCACCTGTGGTGAAGGGTATAATAAAATTTTATATAAATTAGTTATTAAATGTTAAAAAAAAAACCAAAAATAAGCAAAAAAAAAAATATTAAGAAAATAATAAAAAAAAATGTACAAAAAAAATTTACAAAAAAAAAAAGTGAATTGACCTGAGCGAGATTTGAACCTCGAACTCCACGGGCTTAGAGAAAAAAAGTAGTTGTGACATGGCGTCTAGACAACTGAGCTATTGAAGCTCACACAAAATCATCGTCAATAGATGTACATATATAAAAGTCTTCGTTAATTAGAGATTTGTTTGGTTTTTATTTAAATGACAAATCTTTGTATGTGTGTTGTTTGTGTATAAAAGGTGGAGATAAATAAAAGAAAAGAATTTTAACACATGTTGTTATGCGTAAAATTCTACATACATATTAAACAAAGGGATTTTACTGGAAAAATTAGAGGTAGTCCTGGTTTTTTGCTAATATCTCAGCCATTTATTAACCGATCTGTCTGATTTTTAATAGCAAACAGAAATGGATCACATGTAACAGAAATAAAAAAGAATCAAGTCCTCATCACGTCTGGGTTCTTCGGAAAACCCATTTCAACACACAGACGGACAGACGGACAGACGGACAGACGGACAGACGGACAGACGGACAGACGGACAGACGGACATCGTTAAATCAACTTCGCTCTTCATAAGGACCCAGAATATATATACTTTATAGGGTCTAAGATCAATATTGTAGAAATTACAAACGGAATGACAAACTTATATATACCCTTCCACCTGTGGTGAAGGGTATAAAAACATGCTTTATATGTAACATATACTCTTGCACTCACATCCTGTTGATGATTTTTTTTGTGCTTTCATTTTATGCATTAACATGGATGTTTTTGCGGTGAATACGTTAAATATTTTAGTGCATTTGATTGAACTTGATCTTTTAACTCTTCTATGCATAAGCAGGCATTTTGTTAAGTTCATAACAATTTTGTACAAGTATAAAATGGTAGTTACTTATAAAAATATAATATGAATAGTAATTTTTTTTAAAAGATTAAACCCATTTTTTAGCAAGTGACTTGACTTTAAAAACGCTTTTGTACTTTAAAGTCGATAACTTAAGTTAGAAATACGATATATCAGATATGAGGTCTTTATAAATATTAAAAAATATATAATTAACAAAAAAATTTAAAATTTTTAATTAAGGGCAATAATTAAAAAAAAAATATTTTCTAAAAAGTATTTAAAAATATAACAAAGATAGTAATTAAAGTGATGTAATAATTCGAATAAAGACATATAAGGAAATATTATAAAAAATATAAATTTTCTGTTCCACTTATGCTTAAAAAATTACACTTGGAACAATATTGGTCAAGATTTTTCGAATTTGTAAAAAATGTTAGTATGCGGAAAATTACTCCGTTTCCAACTACAAAAATCAAAGTTTAAGCAAAAATCAACGTATTAGAAATGATTCAACTCAAGCATCAGATAAAAATGTATGAGAATTTTCCAATAATTTATTTTATTTTTCTTTTTACATACGACAAGTAAAAACAAAAGTTTAAATTGGGCTGAGCCAATATCCTAAAAAAAATCTTCTCTCTTTTTGTGATACAAGTAATGTAAAAAACTTTTGAAGTGAAATTATGGAGATGAACAAATTTTTCAAGGTGAAAAACATTTTTGGATGTGAAAACAAATGTTGTGATTGGGAAAATATGTTGAGGTAAACATTTTTTTGAGGTGGTGAACACAATTTTTTGTGGTGAAAATAAATTTTACAGGTGAAAAATATATAAGGTGAATATATAGTTATTATTCTATTTAAGCGATTGGTTAAAAAACAAGAGAAAATATTTTATTTGCCAGTCGCTACCATTAACTTTTAAAGGGTGGTCCAACCATAATGCACGATGTTAATTGTAAATACAAAAAAAGTTTTCATAGAATTATTTTAATATTTTTATTACGATAGAAAGGTACATGACAATTATGTGTGAAACAAAATATCGGCAAAATGCTCGCACGGCTTTGGTGGCATACATACCTTTATCCATGGTCCATACTTTCAATGACTCTGAGACATAATTGAGCTTCGATGTCGTTAATGTACCGAATTATCTCATTCTTTAGATCTTGAATTATTTTTTGCTTATTGACGTAAAGTTTTTTTTTTCAATATCTCTAAAAAAATAAGTCCAACAGTGTCAAATTACATGATCGTTGCGGCCAATTAACACCGACATGACGTGAGATAACACGTCCATTGAATTTCTCGCGCAAAAGAGCCATTGTTTCGTTGGCTATGTGGCAAGTGGCACCATCTTGTTGGAACCACATATCGACCAGGTCCATATCCTCGATTTCTGGCAAGAAGAAGTTCGTAACCATCTCACGATAGCGAACAACGACGATGAGTTGAGGTTGACGGCTTTTCAAACACACTATCGCGAACAAAGCAAAGTTTTCCGCAGAACGAACTAGGCGAGCATGCGCAGGTGTTTTCGCATTTCCTACAGATCCGGTTTGCTGAAATTTGCGCACAATCCTCCCGATTGTGAACGCATTTGGTCGATTATGCTGACCAAAAAAATCACAAAGTGCGCGAAATTCATTTAGATTTGAACGACCATTTCAACGATCTTAACGCGCTGTTCAATTGTGTACGAGAGCTCAAACTAAACTTGCGTTAAGGTGTGACTCAAAATTAATATCGTGCGTTATGGTTGGACTACCCTTTATTAAAATACACCAATTTGGATGGAAAGTTTAAAGATACCTTAACATTTTCCCTCATAACTTCTTAACCGCTGGACCGATTTTGCTTGTTTTCAATACCAAACTGATCGGGAGGATTGGCATTAATGTATATAAAAATAAGGGACTCCATTGCTTTTTGTCGTAACATGAAAACGTTATTGTGTTTAATACAATTTTGAAATAAAAACAAATATATTTTAACTCACTTCACTTTACAATACGACGAATGTTACGAATTTAAAAAATTTTAAAATTTCGATGTTTATTATTAATCTAATTATGGAGAAAATAGGGTATTTTTAGATCGCTACCTGTCTTTAAAGTTGGCCTTCATAGATAGTTTTTTTAAATAATTTTTTGAACTGGGCTCAAAAGCTTGGTAGTGATAAACATATTATGAAAAAAAAAAAATTAAATAACACCATAAATGTATATTTTTGTAGAGCGACCCGGTAGGCTAGTTGGTAGCGTGCTAGCTTATCAGTGCGGGGGTTGTGGGTTTAATTCTCACCAGACTCTAATCTGTTTTCACTACAATGAGCCAATGCCTTTGTAGCTAAACTCGGTTTGGGTATTAGGATAGAACTTATAATTATATGATTAATGTAAACAAATAAAATAAATAAATAGTTAATTTTTTTTTGTTATTTTCCCCATAATCAGCTCATTAATACGCATCGTCTCAGTGCTATTATGTAAGATTTTCCAATATGGTCACACTCTTCTATACAATCATAAGCATATTTACAACTTCTTTTTATAGTTATGGAGTATGTGAATAGTAATAACAAGTCTTCAGTTCTAAAGGTTAACTAAAGTTTATTTTTCCTTATGTTAAGTGGTCACGGTATAGTTTTAAAATAGTGCAATATAATTTTAAATTTATTGCTGTAATTACAGTTTAATGTCTTTTTTTTTTAATATAGAAGAAGAATATTAGGTTAACAGGTTACTGCTGATATTAACAGAACTTTTCTTAAAAATAACACTTGTATTCTCTCACTTAATAGGGGAGACAAAAATATTGGGAAATTTTCAAGGAAATTTAATTCAGTAAAAATTTATAGAAAGAGAGGTAGTATGCATAAGTATTTCGTTTTAAATTTTGTTCAATATTTTAGGATCATTTTAGTAATTTTCCTTGCCGTTGCTTTATACGAATATATATTGATGGCATCCTAATTTTAACTTTTGGCTGGATTACACACAATTTTGGTAAATGCTTTATAAGATTGTTTTTCTATGGTCACTATATTTCAATGGATCATCGAAAATAAATAAAGGAAAACTTATGTTGCAGCGTATAACTAGTAAAATATGGATTAACTATTAGTGGCTGCACTTAAATTGAGCAGTTAATCCGATTTTTATTATTAAATTAACTTTTCCTTGTAAATTTGATATGCTTTTTAAGTAGTTTCTATTTAAAATTTTAATTTATTTTCGTTTTTTCTATAAAATTAAAAAGGAAGATTTTAAATTATATATATTATAGACTTTTTATGTTATGCGCAACGCATTTACTCAAATAATTGGCAATTTAATGCCAACTATAAAACCAAATGTTTTTATATGTTCTTGCATTATTAACTATTTCAGCCAATTTGATAATAACAATACACATACAAAAATATATTTCTTAAATAGCCATGTAAAGGTAAAAATATGTACACTTAAAAAAGTTTGTAAGTTAAATAACTGAAAATATTATTTAAAAGAAATGATATTTCATTTAAAAACCGGTCTACATAGTTTTCATTTAAATTAAATGCCATTTGTTATTTATTTTTAAATGTTGATTAATCAACTGATACATCCGTAAGAAACAAATGATACAATCAGTTAAAATAAATGTCTTAATTTTACCTACCAATCCTTAAAAAATAAATGAAAAAATTTATTTGAAATTGTTTCCGTTTATGTATGTTTTTTTTTTTTTTTTAATATACTCGTACAATACAAAATGTATGTATGCATATGAAGCATTAAACACTTTTTGTGTGAATGAGTTTGTGTATGTATGTGTCTTTATGAAGTTCTTGTAATTTGTATTGAAAAATTTTGTATATATACAACCAATTTAAATAAAAAACAAATTGAAATTTTTTGAATATTTTTTTTTGAAACAGACAGCAAACAAAATTTAAATTTGTAATAACTGTTACGGACACAAATAAACCACAAGTTTCAGTTTTGTGGGTAAATTTTTATTAAATTTCAAACAAATGAAAAAAATAAATGAAACTGAAAAAAATGGTAAATGATTGTAGATTATTTCGAATAAATGTATAAAAAATAAAATATCGATATTTCTTTGAAAAATAAATGTTTGTTCCTTTATTTTAAATAGACGGAAAACTTTTTTTAAACTACAAACAGTTAACTACATAATATTTCGAGTGTATGAATACATATGACATAGGCAAACTTGGTCCAATATGATCATATAACTCCATGCATAGGATCCCATATATTTTTATAAAACTTCAAATTTAAAGTTTGAGAATATATGACCGTTTACAGTCATATATAATCATATATTCTTATATATCTCATATATGACCGGATATATAACTTCAAGTTTCAGATCCAATGATATATGTAAATATATTAGGCTGCATGTGGTCATATATTGAATATTAATAAATAATAATTCGACAATTCGATGTTAGATAATAATTCCATTTCATATAAAATTCAATTATTACGTAGCCATGTATGATCATGAATGTTTATGTATAAGTCGATCTTATTCCTTCTAGATTTTGTTGAAGAAATTCATAATTATTTCTGCAATTGGCTTAAGAAAAAACAAATAAAACTGGCTTTAATTCCACTGTGCCGAATAACAATAATTTACCCTGTCCTCCCAGTATTTTTGTTACAAAAAATGTAAAAAAATATTCAGAAGTGAAATTGTGGTTAAACAAAATTTTTAATGTGGAAAAATTTTTTTAATGTGAAATAACTTTTAATGGCGAAAAAAATGTTAGTGGCAAAAACAATTTTTGTAGTGAACAAAATTTTGGTGGTGAAAAAATATTTTAAATTGAAAAAAATTTTGTAGTGAAAAAAGATTTGGTTGTAAAAAATTTTTCAGTTAAAGAAAAAAATATTGAGGTGAATGTTAAATATATTTTATTTATTAATCGCTACATTAAATTCTAGTGAATACACTTAATTGTATGAAAAATTTAGGGGTACCTTCACAATTTGACTCACAACTTTTTAACCACTGGAGTGATTTGGCTCATTTTCAATGCCTTTTCGGGAGGATTAAAATATGTAAGTACACCTAATGGCGTCTACGTGGCGTAATCGCTATCCTAACAGACAGACAGATGTACATGTCTAAATCGACTTCAAATCGCATAAGGATCACGAATATACAGTGAACAGCAAAAGTCATATTACTCTGGTAAAAATAACAAATACCAATAACAAATTCTAAGAATCATTTATTTATAACAAGAATTCAAGTAATTTTTTAAAATGTTGAGAAGAGAGCTAGCTATAGAAGAATGAAAAATAAGAATATATAGTGACGAAAGGTTTAGAAAAATATTCAATAGAGTTAAGAACAAAACTGTTTGGAAAAAAGAAACAGCGAAAATTCTATTTAACAGACAAAAAATAGCTAGCACCATTGAATTCAACGTACTTGAATTAGCTTTACCAGTAGGGTGCCCAGCCTGTTACAAAAAAAGTGTAAAATTCGAGCACAGTGTCACATTGGCAAAACGCCAGTGCTTGTGTATATGTCATGTCTGGAGAAAGAAGACACGACAGAAACCTTTGTCTGTTAATATCCAGCTATCTCCAAAACCACTTGGAGTATTTAGTTATAGTCACGTCTTGTTTATGGACTCTGTTCATAACATTCAGTCAGTGTTTCTAAGGCTTATGAGGAAGACTTGGAAATTATAGGCTAGAGTTCATTTCTTTTTATCTAATCTCTAATTTATATAGGCTACAATAGACAATATCTTATTCTGAGCGCTATGGACTTGCCTCAGTACTTATTCAATCCCCCTAACTCAACTGAAATATTGATAATTTTTTTAATTGCATCAAATTCAGAATAAATTGACTATGACCATGTTACGAGTATTCCAAAAAATTTTAATTGCTGGATTTTAAAAAAAATATATTTTTTTGTGTGTACATATACAAAATGTTCAATGACATAATATCTACCAATATTTGGTTAGTTTGGCTTTAAAAAAAAAAATATGTTCAATTAACAGAGATTAAAATTTTATTGCTAGCTTTTGGTTTTTTGTTTAAAGTACAGTTTTACCATTTAAGTCAATTAAACGAGTAAATACAATATTTATTTAATTATTAATCAGAAAAAAAAACAATTTAAAATTTCATTGAAGACTACTTTAATAACATTTATTTTATAGAGAATATGATCAAAGATAATAATGGAAAAAAAAATTCTTATGAAAATAAAACTGCTTTAATACATATACACTTATTAAAGCCACAAATCCCTGAAGGTAAAGTTAAGTAGGTACATAAAACGTGTTATAAGTTGAAAGAAAATCTGTTGCAAGAAGAAAAAAAACAACTCCTGCCATAATAAATACTATGCTGGTAGATATTATCATACACAAACATAACAATAGGGAACATAATGAAAACCAAAATAAATGTAAAAAAAGAAAACAATTATTTTATAAATAGATGTATTTAAATAGGTTTATAAACAATTTCAGGAACATGAATTTTACAGTAAATACTATTAAAACCGACAGTTATAAGGGAATATCCATTAAAAATAAGTTTTAAAAAGGGTTATTTAATTCTCAAATAGATGCATTTTTTTGGCAGTGAAATTAATTTCACATGTTAAGTATGGCAACGAACAGTAATAGTGCTTCTTAAATTTGATTTCATAACATTGTACGTTAAGAAACCAGTGTATTAATTGTAATTGTAACTGCTCCTTGATTATATTATTATTTTAATTTATTTATTTATTTATTCATTTATTTATTTATTTATTTATTTTTTTATTTTATCGCATACAAGCTAGAAAAGCTTATGTGGTTTGAACAGATTACACGCTGTAACAAAAAAAAATTGCAAAAAATTGTGAAATGACCCAGTGTAGGTTGTAGGTCTAGCTGAGTGTACATTAGACCGTACCACCTTACAGGCAAAAAAAAAAAGTTCACCGTACACCCTCAAATATAAAGTATTTTAACAAGAAAATTTCGAAAATGTTTTTTTTTTTTTTGGTCGAACGTAGGGGTCGCCATTTTATATTTTTCGTTATATCTTCGCCATTTACCGTTGGATCTTAAAGTGTTGTATATCAATGTTTTTTGTCTCGCGGAGACCGATGTTTTCCTCGAAGGAGCCATTGACCTCAAGTAACCGTTCTAGTATTAACCCACCAGATCTCAGTTGCTACCACCTTAATTTACTACCCTAATATCTTAAAATGAAAGCTCGCAAAAAAGCAATAAACTTTTGCTAGGAAAGTATTACAATAATTCCAGCGGAACTATTATTTTATTTTTTTTTAATTTTTTTTGTTGCCGAATGTAGGGCATTTTTAATTTTTTTGTCATATCTTCTGTATTTACAGTCGGATCTTAAAGGGTTATATATCAATGTTTTTGTCGCAATGATACCAATTTTTTACATCAAAAATCATTTACCTCAAGCACCCTTTTATACCACTTAAGGGGTAAAACCTACGTAAAAAGCCTATATATAAAAACTTCCTTTTTTTATTTTCTTTATTTACGGAGATGTGTTAACAAAGATTGGTTTTCACAAGATTTATGAAGGAGTACAAAAAAATATTTGTTTTACACAACGTTTTACAAAATGATAGTATATTTACAAAAGAGGTCCACGGCACGCAGCATTACTTAATCAATTTTTGATGGATTTCTCTGAAATTTATAATTCATATGGAAAACTAAATTATCTATGGATGCGCGTAGGAGTTTTTGATATGTCAAATACTTTTTGACTTAGAGCTGTTTCTTTACGAGTATAAAAAATAGATATTTTGACTTTAACAGTTCGCTGTTTTGTCAAAAATTAATATACCCAAAAACTCATACGCTTTTCTTTAGATAATTTAGTTTTCTATATAAAGTGTATGTTTCAGAGCGATCCACCTAAAATTGGTTAAATTATGCTGAGTGCCGTGGATCACTTATAAAATAACACAAATTTTAATCGATCATATTTTGGCGTGATTGAAGTTGGCTGTATTATTTGAGTCAAGAGAACTTCAATATGGACTTCTTAAAAGCTATTAGTTGCGATGGAACTCCTACCAACACTGGCTACAAAAATGGAGTCATTGTAAGAATGGAACGCCATTTACAGACACCTTTGCAATGGTTCGTATGCCTATAATTTAACCAAATTATCTAAAGAAAAGCGTATGAGTTTTTGGGTATATTAATTTTTGACAAAACAGCGAAGTGTTAAAGTCAAAATATCTATTTTTTATACTCGTAAAGAAACAGCTCTAAGTCAAAAAGTATTTGACCTATCAAAAACTCCTACGCGCATCCAAAGATAATTTAGTTTTCCATATGCATTATAAATTTCAGAGAAATCCATAAAAAATTATTAAGTAATGCTGCGTGCCGTGGACCTCTATACTAAATATACTATCATTTTGTAAAACGTTGTGTAAAACAAATATTTTTTTGTACTCCTTCATAAATCTTGTGAAAACCAATCTTTGTTAACACATCTCCGTAAATAAAGAAAATAAAAAAAGGAAGTTTTTATATATAGGCTTTTTACGTAGGTTTTACCCCTTAAGTGGTATAAAAGGGTGCTTGAGGTAAATGATTTTTGATGTAAAAAATTGGTATCATTGCGACAAAAACATTGATATTTAACCCTTTAAGATTCGACTGTAAATACAGAAGATATGACAAAAAAATTAAAAATGCCCTACATTCGGCAACAAAAAAAATTAAAAAAAAAATAAAATAATAGTTCCGCTGGAATTATTGGAATACTTTCCTAGCAAAAGTTTATTGCTTTTTTGCGAGCTTTCATTTTAAAATATTAGGGTAATTCATTAAGGTGGTAGCAACTGAGATCTGGTGGGTTAATACTAGAACGGGTTACTTGAGGTCAATGGCTCCTTCGAGGAAAACATCGGTCTCCGCGAGACAAAAAACATTGATATACAACACTTTAAGATCCGACGGTAAATGGCGAAGATATAAAGAAAAATATAAAATGGCGACCCCTACGTTCGGCCAAAAAAAAAAAAAAAAACATTTTCGAAATTTTCTTGTTAAAATACTTTATATTTGAGGGTGTACGGTGAACTTTTGAGGTACGGTCTAGTGCACATATTATATAAACGGTTTTATAAGTTGCAATATACCCTCAAAATTTCGAGATATGGAGAAAAAATATTGTTTTGGACTGGAGCAATTAATTTTTTCTAACTGAGTGATTTTTTAACCGCTTTCAAAACGGTCAACGGCAATAATTAGAAATGAACGCGCTCTTTCGAAATATATGTATATACTTCGCGTATACTATTTATATAAATGTTAAGAGATTTTTTCAATAATATAAAAATTTTTCAATTTTTTTTAAAACATTTTCATTTTCTACGAGGATTTTTTTCGAATCTTCTTTTAAAACAACAATAATCTCAAAATCAGTCTCCTTCTTAGTAAAACAAGCACGGCATTTAATGCCGTTGACTGTTTCGAAATCGGCTACAAAATTACTGAGTTAGAAAAGTTCAAATGCGCCAGTCCAAAAAAATACTCTTTTCCCCATATCTCTAATTTTGAGGGTATATTGTAACTTAAAAAACCTTTTATATAATACACTCAGCTAGACCTACAACCTACACAAGGTCATTTCGCAAGTTATTTTTCAGTGTAGCACCGTGTTATTAAAGAGGGGACAATTTTCGGCTTTATAACTTCATTGAAATAACAAATTCCTAAAAGAATCCTTCAGTAAGTAAGTAAAATGTTTCTCGTTCCATTCTAGTTCCTTCAATTTCATTTCCACTTGTTCCCCATTATATTCCCCTTCCATCTCCCTGTCTAGTGTGGATATTCAATTCTTTCTCTATTCCATTTCATTTTGCTATCCTTGTCTTGTCTTTCGATTCCACCTTGGCCCCGTTGCACTCCATTTCGTTCCAATAGCTGAGTGTTAATTTTACTTGTTATTCATTCCATTTATGTCTTTCTACTTGCATTGTGTTTCATTTCACTCGTTTTCCGTTCCATTCCATTACGTTTCCCTTGCCAAGTGCTTCAACTTCACTCTATTTAGTGTTCTTAAAATTTAACGTTTCTAGGCAAAGCGGGTTTTTTAAATAATTAAGTTGACACTTTTAAAATTTGCACCCCATTTTTACCATGTTTCTGATACAAATTTCAAAAAGTTTCCTATCATACTTCAGAGAACACATATTTATAATTTTAGATATATTGCCAAAGGGACAAAGTCAGGCCATATTTTTTAACCCCCATTTGTACCACGTTCCTGATTAAAATTTCAAACTTCTGGGTTATGGTTACCGATGATTTAGATATTCCATGAAGTGGGTATGTTTCCTCATTGTCGGCTTGCCCAAGTCTCTTTGCATAGAAACATGTTAAATGTCTTGCCTTTGCATCCTCTTCAAACCTTTTTAAATATAAATTTCAAATCTAAAAATTGTGTCAAGGGACGCGTTTTTAAATTTTTATTAAAAATGTGGAAGAATTGGATTAAAAGGATAGAAAGTTCGCCATATATACACCATTCTCAAACCCTGAAATTGGGATTGTTTTAATTTGTAGGCTGTTATACTGTTGTAGACATCCATGAAGTCGGGGGTCTAAAATTTTTCGGGGTGGGACAATTAGAAAAAAATGATCCCAAAGACCATCCTGTTAAAATTCCTTTCGCGAGATATTTGAAATTAAAAATATATTTTTTTGGGGAACTTCTTATAAGAATTATTAATAACACTTAATTTTTATTATTTTTTATTTATATTAATCATATAAATACAAGTTTGTGATGCAGTTGGGGTATAGCTCAGCTGTCCAGATTCGCCAAAGATCTGCTTCCTTTGAGGTAATTATAAAATAATACACGATATCCCAACCGTTTACAAAGTTTTGGTGTTCGAATAGCGAGATTTACTATAGAACACTGTGCGAGTTTTGATCGTATATGATCGGCACTACCTGAAGGTAATATTTACCGAACTCTAAAAAGAGTTTCGACTCGACTAGTTGGATTGATAAGCAACCAACAGGGATAAACAGTGGTTCCCGTACTTGAATAATACGACTAACTACAAGTAATACGACTAACTGATAGCTAATAATGAGAATAAACAACGGTTCTCGTGTTCAAATAATACTACTAACTGATAGCTAATAATGAGAATAAGCAACGGTTCTCGTGTAGGGAGGCAGGAATCGGTAGAGATATCAGATACCCCGTTCCCAGGTCGAAGTATCACCCGATCCGTCCATCGGTTCTGGCTCTCTTTACAGCCATTAACTTTCACATTATATGTAAATAATTTTCCCAATTTTATGAGAATTATATACGGTGTTGCTATAAGTATAATATTGGGTATGGGTAAAAGTAGTAGTACTGGGTATGAGGATAAGTAGATTCGTAACGGCACGTTACAAATTATATCCTAATAATCTAACCGAGCACTAGTAACAAAAGCCATCGGCTCGTTGTAGCGAATAACAGACCAGAGCCTCGGGTGGGAATTGAACCCACGACCCTCGCACTGATAAGCTAGTACGCTAACAACTAGCCTACTGGGGCACTCATATCGAAAACACGTTGCCCCCACAATCACCCAAGCCATTCGCTAAAATTAGGAACTTGTAAGTTCGCATGTAGGTTCTTCCTTCGGCGAAGATATCCACTGAGAAGGAATTTTGGCAAAATGTATATTAGGAGGTCCAATAAAATGAAAATGCGATTTTAATAATAATAATAATAAATATGAACCTTGGTGGCAATCGGATAAAGAAAAGTCGAGGCGGAAATCGATTGAAAATTTCAAGAGTGTTTATATGGAAAAAATAAGACTTTTATAAGTTTTTAGGAAAATTTCGTCCTATATTTTAATTTTTTCAACCACTTGTGTTATGAATCGATTTATTTTCAAAAAGCTACATAATTTCAAAATCGGTTAAGAACTCGCCAATAAATAGCAAATGCAACAGACCAATATTGTGCCAAAAGAACACTAGGTCATGCAATTTTATGGGACTTTTCTAAACATTCAGAAATTGATTAAAGCCATAATTGTGTTTTGCTCTCTATACTTATAAATACTCAAATACTCAAATGTGAAATATTATTTTCTTTAGAAAATTAAAAAAAATAAATGGATTTTGGACTTCTAAGGCTTGTTAAATCTTAAATAAGAAGAAGGCGAATTTTGAGGTAAATCCCTCAATGGACCTGTCGGTGACAAGCTCTTATTATGTCTCGATTTCAAGAAAATTGAGATTTTGGTAAAAAAATTAAGTAAATTTACTCTTTTTAATTACTTTGTATCAAAAATGAATAAATTTTGTACTTTTGAATGTTACATTTCATCTTAATAACTTAGCGGTTGAGAAAAAAATATTACGACCTCATTAACCCTTTTAGACATGGCGTCACATATGACCTCAAGCTAATAAAGTACGATTTATTGAAAAAAAACGGAAATATTTTGTAACTACTGTTAAAATTTTAGAAGTGATGTTTTAAATTTAATAGCCAAATGTGCAGATCATACATGCTTAAAAATTGGAATAAATCGAACAACGTTAACCCATTCCTTTGCCAGGTCCAAGCTTTGAATTATTCCTCCGGCGATGATATCCACTGAGGAGGGATTTTTGGCAAAAAATATGTACTTCCTATCTCAGATTAAGCGTCATTTTGTAACTTTGTTTTGTATTTGACAAATTATTCTAATCCTAGTTTAGGAAAGTTGATGATGCAATCTTACTTTAAACCAAATTATAATGAGCTTGGAATTAGTGTATATGAAAAAAGGGCCATTATGTATGGGTACGCATTATTTTATGTTTTAAAAGTAACTAGTTATTAGTTTCATATTATTATGTAAGTCAAAGTAATAAAAAAATAAGTCGTTTTAATTTCTGGGTGTCCAAAATAATAATTACATTTTTGACACTCGGAAGTATTTTAAATAATCAACTATTAAATGCGGACAAATAAATTTTAAAAACTGAAATTTCAAAAAAGGCTCGTTGAAAAAATATTTTAATAAAAAGTAATTTTGTGTATTATCAAATAAAATTTTAAAATAATCCATAGTATTTAATTTAAAAAAAGGCTTCACTGTTATAATATTTACCTTTTGTTCATGTTTAAAATAAATCACTTTCTTTTCATTTTTTAACCAACAAAAGCATAATTTAAAATTAAATTTAATCTGTTGTATTAAAAATATAACATAAACCGGCAATCAGGCAATTTTTAAGTAAATGTATATACATCTATGTTATACTTTAGAAATAAAGTACATTAAAACCTTTTGTGTTAAACGATTATTAAATTATACATATGAATATTATAAATAAACAAAACACATTTGTGTTACAATCATAAATTGGCCCCTAAGGGAATAATAAATATAATGGGGACTGATGATATTCACGTACATACATATGTTCCTTGTAGATATGATAACAAAAAAAATGTATTTAAATATTAACAAAAAGTTTAAGTAATATAACAAAAAAACGTGTAGAAATATTTACATAGTCATATGGAAATGTGATTGTATGTATTTATTTGTGGTAGTTAGTAAACAAATTAAATAATATATTCAAACTTTTTCAAAAGTTATTATTTTGTAAGGTAAATATTTTACTGGGATGGTGCTTTAGAGTTTTTAAACAAAATAAATGCTTATATTGTTCATTCCTTAATTTATTGAAATTCAGACGTGTTAAGGTCTTTTAAAATTGGTACGGCATACATATTTTACAAGTCATCCCAAAATCTGAATAGAAATCTGATGAGCAATCTTAAATTTAACTGGTTTTTGTGTTTGTGTTAAGTTTTGGGTTTTGGTGTGTTCCGACATATGTAGTAGAATTAGAAGTGTTTTTTACAATTTGTTAGAATAGAACCATAAATTAACACTATGTGGGGGAGTTAGAAGATCAATAGGTTCCAGGAAAAAATATTTGCGTTTATAATTTTAAATGTAAAGAAATACATATTTTCATATACCGGTTTGCTGTACGAATAGGCCAAAGGCAGGAAACTTTTTCCCCCTTAAATAAAATTTCGATGTGATCTTTCAAAACGCCGTCAAACGTTTATTTTTTTTTTTTGTTGTCTCCTTTATTAGAATCCATTATCAGTACCCGGTATTTTTTGAGTTTGTACTGTGTAACAGGCGCAACCAAACAATTCAGTTGCTCCTACAAATTCGTGTGTCTGTGCAAATGAAAAAGTAAAAATAACCCAATAGATACTTTTAAATTTGATTCCTAAAATTCTACATATCGTCAGCATATTATTACTTTGGCCTGTAAGCCAAAATGTTGTTATCGTGAAACACGAATTTTGCTAGAAATTAACGAAAATATTTATTTACAATAAGCCTGTTTTTTTTTAACACCGGATTTATTTTTGGATTTATATTATTTTGTTAAAAATTTCATATTTAGTTTGCTATTAATAACTAATTTATTTTTTGAGCTTACAAAAGTATTTTCTATTTTTCAATATTTCGCTACACCATTAATATATTAAAGAGTAATATATTTTTGTGAAAAATGAACCTTAAGCTCAAAAAATAAATTTGTTATTAAAAAAACAGAAAAGGGTTAAATTAAAGATAAAAATTACATATTCAGTTTTATAAATTTTGTTTTAACCTTTATCTAACACTTGCACGCTAATATAATGTGAAAGAAAAAAATTAAAATATTCCAAATTTGCAATTACTGGAAAGGTTATAGAGCCAATTCGATGCTGGATATCTGAGCCATAAGATTAGAAAGAGTTAAAAAATAATTAAATTACTCCCAATAAAATCTTGTGAAAGAAGTCCCAACGTACTGGGAGTTATTTCATAATGAAACAATTCTCACTTAGTATGGAAAATAAATTGGGAGTTACTTAATTTTTTGTTTGGGTCTTATGTCATTTGGGAGTTAATTCACTGTACCAATTATCCCAATTACTTGCATGCTGAGTATTTGTTTTATATTTTTTTTTGAATTCTATAAATGACAACTATTTATGAATATTTAAGATTTTCAGATTTTTTCCTTATTAAATTTAAATATTTTATTCTGTTTATAATTTAAATCATAAACAAGCAAATAAACATATTGGAGTTAATAAAATATTTAATTTTTGTAGATATTTTTTATATGTAATATAGATACAACAATGTTCCACGACTATATTTTTTATGTCTTGGAAGAGTTATATTTTAGTGTTATTTTATGTCTGTACAACACACATTTAAATATTCTGCGAACATGTACCTATTTTCTATCTAACTGTTATTCTCACTATAAATGTGTTTTGATTAGCACAATTTTGTTAGCAAAATAAATAAGTAAAAAATTTGTTTATGGATTTTACAGACTCTTATAGATGCTTTACAGAACCTTATAGATGCGGTTAAACCTCAGATTTATTTTGTCTATCACATATCCAATTTTCATTAAATCGGAGTGTTTAGATTGGGATGCCATATAGGTTGTCAGATAATTCAGTGCATTACTTGTTGACATTTGCAATATTAAATTTTGTAGTAATTTTTTTAAATAAACAGGTATTTTTAATTCACTTTTTGTTTATTCCTACATAGTTATCAAATCTGCCAAAAAAAAAAGTATTCTTTAAATACATATATAGAGACAGTGATATAAATTAGACATGTACTATAAACATAATTATAATATGGTCTAAAAAAGAACGTGATATTTATTCAAAAGTACATATATTGTATAGTAAATAGGGTTGTAACTAGATTAAAAATTATTCGATTACTCGAACGGACAAAAAAAATCCAACTCACACGGACAATTAAAATATGATTTCCGAATGAATAAAATGAAAAATTTTTGTTGATCAATCGAATAATATGAATAATTAAAAAAAATTCATTTTGTATTAAAACTACAAGGAAGGTATCCGAAATGGGTTCTCTCCGATCATAATGAAGTCCGGCTATGTGGTACAAAAGTAAACAAAAAAATAAACACAACAATTTCTTTTTTATCGGGCCAATCTCATGTTAGGGGTTAAATAAGTGAGTGAAAAATTATTCGTGCCGAAATTTTGTATGTCCCCTGCGTTCAACGCCCCACATACACTTCACTTTCCAACGCAAACGCGTGTGTAAAAAATAGTATCACTACATCATTGCGTTGGATTTTTACGATACGATATTAATTTAACTGTCAAATTAAAATAATTTCAGTGTTACCTGAATTTATGCATATATGGAATTTATGTTTGATTTGTTACATTTATCCCTACATTTTTGGTATTAGCAACACAGCTGATCCAAAATAATTTTTTTCTTATGTAAATATTTAGGCCGACTGAAAAAAAAAATTATTGAACAATTTTTGAAATTTTTTTTCATTTTTTAGATTTTTTTCAGAGGCATTTTTACTATTTTCCCGATATATCTACCCAAGGAAAATAGGGGCATCGTTTGTAATTTGTAATTCATATGTCTTAAATTTATGAAATTTTGAATTTTTTAGTGCATACAAAAATCAAAAATTTTTGATATCCATAGTGACTATATTTTGCCGCAGGGTTGCCCCATATATGAGATTTTTGCAGTTTAGGTAAAAAAGTCTTTGGGAAAATTCGCCTAAATGCGGTTAGGAATATCGAAAACAGCCCAGATAGTGCCGCATTTAAATAAAACCTACAACATTTTCCTATACAAATTTGATATTCGAAAAATATATATTTTTATGTCATAAAAGTTGAAGATGTGTTATATGTTGCTTGAAGCGTTTCATTTGATACCCACTTTTTATTTATTTATTTATTTATTTATTTATTTATTTATTTGTTTATTTATTTATTTACTTACTTATTTATCTATATTTGGTAAGAGAAGCAACACTCAGAAAATTCTTGCTACTATTGTAATCAATCCCTTGCTTTCTTTGGAAAGGGAATAAAAGAGAGATGAAAGATGGTAAAAGATGAAGGGCTTCAAATATGGCAACACTCTCATTTGTCTATAATTGTATAAGAAATAAATAGAAAAAAAAACAATAAATAAAATATTGGGTTATTTTCGATTACAATTCGTAACCCCTAAACCTGACATTGGGCCACAAAAAAATTCGTGTCTCTTATTTTTTCTCTCCTGTATCTCATATCCGAATTTTATTAAGAGCGGAGGAATCTTATGGGATACCCACCTTGTCAGAAAATGGTTTGAAAACTTCGAGATCAATATATTTAGAATTGTGGAATTTAAAAAGTCGTATTAATCCTTGAACATTAAGGATGGAATACGTAACCGTTAAACAACCACAACTGCTAAACAAAAGCCTTAATCGTAACCGTAGTATAGTTCAAAAATATACTACTACGAAAACCATACCCGATGTTCGCTAAAATACTGATTCAAATTAAAAAGAGCATTCAATTGAAATATCGTAACTGTAATTTTTTCTTAAACCTTAATTAAGGCAGATCGATTCCCATGATAATATCGATATACGACGATACTCTAATGAGTCAATAAAGCTGAATACCTTACCGTTATTAATTAGTGCAGACGCTCTTCTTTATACACGTTCCAAAAACTACAAAATAGAATTTAAAGCTCTTGCTAATATGTGGGAGTTATATTCCATTTTCGGTAGGATATAAATGATATAAATAGTAAGTAGATGAGATGGCGTAAAATATTTCTTACACCCTTTAAAGAAAGCCAATACACCTAATGCATTGAAATTAACCCTTTTATCAGGACCCCACTCAAAGATTCCCGACAGGTCATTATGGAAGTTGCCTTTTACTCCCAACCACCAAAGGAATACCTGAATTTCTTGGAAACTAAAAAAAAAAAAACATTTACCCAGTGATGATAGGCGTGATAAGATAAAAAACTTTAATTATTTATGATTATTTCAATTTATTTTTATATGTTATTCGTTCGATTAATTGAAAACAATTTTTTTAAATTATTTTTTTTAAACGTTTAATCGATTAAAATAAAACCCCTAATAAATGGCAACGCTTATATATAGAAATAACCTTTAAGCATTTGGCATACTAAACGTATAAGTAATGTAAATAAAACAAGAAAATGTTAATCATACGTCTAGTGGCCCCCTCAGCAAATCATAGCAAAGAGGTAATGAATGAAATTTGTTTACATTTATTTCAATTAGTTAAACAAAATTTATTTCCAACTATAAAAAATAAAAGATTTATAAAAATAGCCTAATGCAGAAAGGCCCTAACTTAATTTTTTTTATTACTTTACAGGTAGAAGATAATATTTAACACAATCTAAACCAAATAAAAAACATTTTTGAAGGCAAGATTGAAACAAGATTTTATAAACAATGTGTTTAGGATTTTATTAAATTTTTCTCTACTCCTTCAAAAAACAATCCCCATTTAGGACCTTCTACATTAAGCCATTGATATAAAGCACTTTTGTCAATTTAAATTTATTCTTTATGATTCATAAAGCTATAAAATTTGAATATTGCAGATATTTTTTGTTACAAGCACTACCATAGTCAAATAACTTTTATTGAACTAGCTTTTTTATATAGAATATATATCTTTTCTTTTTCTTTGTCTGAAGGGCATTTTTTTAAAGGTAAGTGTGTAGGTTTCTAATCATTTTTAGTGTGCAAGAAAAATTTTCAAGTTAAAAATCTAAAAAAAAACATAATATATTTTTTTATGTCAAAGTAAACGTATAAAGAAGTATCTATATTTTTTAAAGAAAAATGGTACAAGAATTTTCACAAAAACCTTTGCTATCTTACATAATATTCATATGGGAATTCAGATAGAAAAAGGCACTTTAATTCCAACCGAACACACATAAAACTTGTGTACGCCAATAAAAGTCATTTTAATGTTCAGCTTAAATTCAACTATAACAAACTTGAAATCACACATGAAAACAAAAAAATAAAAATAGAAAATCATTTACCAAAAAAAAAAGTGGTTCAAGCATATACTACAAACCGGTTATTACTTCATATATGCATGTACAGTAACATATAAGGAAGTAGCAATTTTTTAAAGCACACGCAAAGGCAAACGGAAAGTGCAAAAATAGTAAAAGAAAGCAAAATATAGTAAATAGATTTTTAAAACTTTTTTAAAATGGACATTTTAGATATAACAATTTAATCAAAATTTCTGGTGAAATTTAATCTTATATGTAATATTTTTCTAATTTACTCATAGCATCGAGTTTAGCACATAAATATATACAACTTAATATATTAATATATTAATTTGCTATTAAAATTTCAATAATATTTATATTTAAAGCAGTATATAAATTGCCCCCCAGCCGGGAAAAAAGTAATCAGTATTAAACTACAAACAACAAGAAAAACTTTGTCCATACCATCAACACCCAGGAAATGCTACATATTAATAACTCTATACAAATCTCGCAGATTTTAAGTTGATAAAAAAGTAAAAAAAATCGTTAAGTGATCCAATTGATTACACTGTACAACAATTTCGAACTTTTTTTGAAAATAACGGTGATCTGACAATGGATTCTTATAGAGGAGACAAAAAAAAAAAAAAAAATAAACGCGTGTCGGCGTTTTGAAAGATCACATCATTATTTTATTTTTGGGGGGGTTAAAGTTTCCCCCTCTTGGCCTGTTCGTGCAGCATATCAGTATATGGAACTATTTGTTCTTCTCATCTGAGGTGAATGATATGTTCAACAACTTTGTAGAAAATATTAACGCAAACATTTTTGTGGAACATATTAACTCTCTATCTCCCACATACAACGGAAATTTTTTGGCTCTATTCTAACAAATCATAAAAAACACCCCTAAAATAGAGGAGGACGGGAATAAAATGTTCCACAAAAATGTTGGCCATAAAATTTTACTACATATGTTAGAACACACTAAAGCCCAAAATTTAGCACAAGCCCCAGAAATCAGACAAATTCAAGATTGCTCATTGTATGTAGGTCATCCCAATATCCGATGAGCATTCTTGAATTTTACTGGTTTTTGGTGTTTGTGTTATGTTAAAAGCTGTAACCACACTCACTAAAAAAAGTCTGTAATGGCAACTGAAAATTTTGCTGTTAGTACGGTAAATTTTGCTAATTTGAGCCCAGCGGTATTTTTTGCTAATCTTAGCAACACGTGTCTGCGGGCATGTAGTACAATAAAATTAGTAGAAAAATTAGTAGCCGCTACTAAATATTAATAAAGCAAAACAAATTTACTAAATATTATTAATATTAGTACAAAATTTAAAATTTATTTTTTTTATCGAGCATAACATTTTTTTATTTTATTATTTTTTTTAAAATATTTTATACAAAATAAAAAACAAAATCAAGGGCTTAAAAATCTTAAAAATTGTTAAAACATAAACTAATTAATCATTTTGTCTCTATTTGTTTATTTCTATTTTAAAAAATTTATTAGTCAATATTTTTTTTACTTTAAAGGTCATATTTTAATTGTTTTTAAGGCTGATTTTTAGAACTAAAAAATGTTTTTAGTGCTATTTTAAGTGGATGTCCTATTTTTAGACATGAGTCTGTATATTCACTTCCGATCCTTTTTTTTTTATCTATGTAACATTTTAATGCAATTTAAGTTTGTAGGTGTAAGTTTTAATTAGAACTAATATTTCCTTCAATATCCACTTTTTTAAAATTAGTAATTTTTTTTTTGCTAATTTTAGCAAATCGGTTTTCAAAAATTTGTAAAATGATTTCTGAAATTAGCAACAAAAATTTTGTAAATACCCTGTAATAACTCTCTAATTTGTAAAATGTAAATAGCAAAAAGATTTGCTAAATAATAATGTTTTACTAAAAATGAGTACAAAAATAGTAAAGTGGAATTGAGAACCGTTTATAAATTTTTCTACTAATTTTTTTTTTTCTAAAAAATTAGATGAAATTATTCCGGATATAACTTCTAAATAATAATCTTAACCGCTAAAGCATCAATATATTTTTCAAAACTAAGCCAATCATCAAATATAAATCCAAACATTTCATATGATCAATGTATTTTAGTTTGGTCCCATTAAATAAAATATTAAAGTTAAAGTTTTTTCACAATTCTTTACTGGCTAGTAAAAGATTTTTTGAAGTTTCCCATATAAAATTCGAATTTAATTATCAGAAAAATTTTAATACAGAACATTCAATAACCAGGACTTAAAAAGAATCTCGTTGTATAAAAAAAAAATAAATTAAAAATGTAAATCAATTGAAATTAGCAATTTTACGGTAAAGAAATGTTATATAACATATATAGTAAATAAATGCACTCACCATATATTTTCCATTACCGACTGTAGTTTATTTAAAAAGTAATACGTAAAGTTTGTTTTTAAATGAAGAATCAATTGAAATTCATAAAAAATATATTTGTTAACTATTTGAATCAGTCATTCAAAAAACAGATATTAAGTAGGAGTTGATATTTTCTGTTAAATGTAAAATTTTATGTTTACTGTTTCTAAATATAGGAACTCAAATAATTCTTAATTTTGTTTATATACAAAATTATTTCAATAAAAATTACAAGAAATTATTCAAATATACATATGTACATACAAAGCCAATAAAAATATGTAAATATGTTGTGTTTTGTAATTATATACAAAAAAAAAACTTTCAATTAGAAAAACTTTTTGTCAGTTAAAAACTTATGGTTATTTTAAACGACTTTATATTGTTTTTACTACCTGTGTCGATTATTAAATAATGATTGCAAATAAACAACAAAATGGGCTGAATATAATGAAAAATCAGTAGTCCTTTTTTTTAAGGAACATCCACTATCAGTCGTGTCCACCGAATTTGTTGCCAATCGAATTCTGGCGGTTACGACAACTGTCTTCATATTAAATTATATTTTTAGTTGTGAAAGCCAATATTCAGTTGTACAATTTAATATTAATAATCCACAGAAATATTATTACGTTCCACAAAATTTTATTAAAAAAAAAAAATATTTTTAAATTTTTCCGGTATCGAACCTTGCTTACTGCACCACAACTAACTTAAATTTTCTTTGATATATTTGCCATTTTAACATTTTAATGTTTTATTTTAATTAAAAAAGAATATTTTTTAAATGTTTGCTTTTTCCGGGATTTGAACTCGGAAATTGTGAGTAATGAGCTGCCTCTCTACCTACTACACCACAAACACTTATCAATTTTTATGGCTAATTTTGAAATTGAACAATTTTTTAGAAAAGAAATGTTAGTATAAAATTGTTTATCAATATCAATCATTAGTGACGTCTATTATCAATACAATCCACAATTCGGTTGCTTCTACTGAAACCCTATTTAAATGATATATTTGATCAGATTAACCGTACTTGTAGTTACCACTTTTGAATATTGAAAATTTTTTAATAAATTTGATGGATTGTACCAAATTACTAATATAGTCACTGAATAAATGGTTGCTTCCACCGTGCACAAAAACTAAACGAATTTTATTTTTATAGATGATTGAAAATACCAATAATTGAAGAATAGGATTGATTTTTGGTTTCTTTTCCCTTTCCAATACAACATTTTGGCTTTATTAATGGATTTTAGTTTATTCCAAAAAAATTAAATCCTCACAAATAAATGTTAACGGTTTTAATCGAATAGCAACCAATCTTTTCTCTGGGTGTATTTTCGATTAATATTATATGTATTTTAAATAATATTGTAAATGTATTTGTCTTGTTTTCTAAGTTTACAAATTTTCAATGAAGAAACTGTTTATTCTCACATATAACAACTCTTTTATTTTGTCGAAAATAAAAAAAAAATTTCTGCTCTTTATTTGTAAATAAAAATTAAAAATTGTATTTCCTTAGAACGTTTCTTTAGTTGTTAAAATTAATTTAAAACTGCAACTGTATTTTATTGTTTTTTTTTTTTTAATTTGCCTGTTTGTGATGACCTTTGTTATTTGCCTTACAATGTTTCAGGACAACAAATAGTTTTATATTTCCTAAATAAACAGCTAATATCGTTGTTATATGAGTGACTTAAAATTTCATTTTAATTGCTTTTCATGTTAACAAAAACAACAAAAAAAGAGCGCCCAATTTGAAAATATTGTGTTTTATTATAATTGCACAGTTTTATAAAAAAAAGAAGCAAACTCAATACAATCAAAATACTACAAAATTGTTTTGTTCCTACTTACCGGGAATTTATTTCCATGTAGAATATTTAAATTTAACTAAATTTGGATATACGAAAGAAAAAGAAGAGAAGTAAAAAACTTAAGAAATGATAAGTATGATATGCGTCATATTCTGGGACTTCTGATTTAGTTGCAAGGAAAATTGTTGATTTTTTATACCTGAAATATGCATATGACTGGATTTGGTTGAGCTGGCTGACTACCAAACTTGTTGCCAATCGAATGGTTCAGTTGAAACAACCGAATTTTTCGGTTGCGACAACCGAATTGTTATTAAAGCAACCGAAATACTGTTGTCACAGTCAAATTACTAATGCCTCAATTGGTTTTTGCAATCGAACCATTCGATTGGCAACAAATTTGGTTGTCAGTCCGAATATGTTTTTCCAGTGTAGGGGACTGAGTGTTTAACCGGTTAAGATCGGTTTACGATTAAGAGAGCTTACGATTACCATCCAGTCTTTCGAGATTTTGGGCAGTGGAACTAAGGATAGTGTCAAGAAACTGGGAGTTATTGTGGTTAGGAAACTCTGCTGGGGCGGCCATATCGGGAGTACAATTGCTAAAGTTTACATCTACAAGGGCAATGGAGACGATGTTCTCCATCAGGTTAAGTATGAGCATGCACTTGCGACTTACAGACTGATTGAGGCCGACGTACCCAGCATCGGAGAGTCCTTGAAAATCTACCAGGCTATCAAATTTTGGATAAAACATGTAATAGGGTGGAAGGACTGTAATTTTCTTATTCCGCACAGGGAGCTAAGGAGAGATGAAGGAATATTGGATAATACCAATTCAATTTTTTTTTTACAGCGATGGATCCAAACTGGACGGTAGAACTGGTTTAGGTTTCTTTTGTAGAAATATGAGAATGGGAATGTGCTTTCAGGTGGAGGTTTTAAACTGCTACTGATTATTCTGGAAATGCATTAATCTTCACTGATAGTCAGGATGCGGTAAGGGATCTGTCATTGCAGGCAGTGAAATCGAAGACGGTTTTGAATTGCAAAAGAGAGATGAATACTAATTCTGGCAGGGACGTCTGAGATTGATATGAGTTCTTGGAAACTATGGTGCGAAGGGGCTTAAGAAGTCTAACGAGCTGGCCAGGAATGGATCCAACCGGTTCTCTGTTAACCTTAAAAATCCGAGATCTTTTTGTATAACGAAAACGGTGCTTGGAAAATGGGCTACCACCATGCACAATGATATTTGGAATGGGGATTATGTTAGTGCAATCACAAAGCTCCTGTGGGGTGAGCCAGATGTAGGCAGGGAAAGGAGAATCTTAAGCCTAGGGGAAGTGGGAACTGACCGAAATGATGGTAATTCTCACATATACTACAATCACACATTTCAAACTTGAGAAAGAGTGACTCTGTGGTGTGTAGGGCCTGTGAAGAGGACGATGAAACTCTTGAGAACTACCTTTGTTTTTACCCAGCTTTCGCAGAGAGTGGGGTAAATCATTAGCATTGGGACCGTCGTTGGGATGCTTGAGGAGGATTGATTTGGGAAAACTGAAGGAATACCTGAGGTATCTTTCAGGTAGACCGACATGTTTATTTTTTTTTTTTAGAGCGCGCAAGTTGCCGATTCTCTTAAAGGACCGATGGTCCTTTCTCTTTTGAAACTAACCTATCCGAATCGTAGGCAAGTATATGAATTAATTAACAAATTAAGAGAAAAAGTTAAATTACCATTCATGATCTACACACTGAAATCTATCTGAATTTATAGGTGGCATATCCGATACATTTTAAGTATTTAACTAAAATATTTCTAAATATAGTTTGGCCTTAAGAAACTGAAGTGCCAAATTCTATATTTGTAATCTGTACTTTATTAGCTTTTTTTTGTTACTCGTGTTATTTCGGCTATAATCCTACTTTTGTAGCTTTTTTCGTTTATACTTCCAAATCACAGGTAATACGGGTACCTACATTATTTTTAGAGTTTTTTGTTTTCATATACAAATAAATTTAAATTGCGTACATTTCAGAAATCTTCGTGTTCGTTAATTTTATTTCCTCTGTCACACATTTAAATTTAATCAAAATCGGTTAATGACATCGGGGATACCTTCGTTTGTATTTTAAAGTTGCAATCTATCCGAATATAGTCATTTTACCAATAAAATTGTTAAATGCAACCCTAATATACAGAAATAAACTTAAAAAAATAACCTAAGTGTTTTACATGAATAACATTTTATTTACACATACAATTGCGAGCAGAAAAAAGAAAAAAATGCAACGCTGGATTTAGATAAACTTTTAGTTTGCTGATCTACCAGCTCCTATTGATTTTCTATGTTCTATGGATTTGAGATCAGTTGATTGTGTCGGCCAATATAAAACATGTAGAAGTATTCGGCAATATGTATTTATTTGCGCACCATAGAGTAACTTCGATTGGATGTAATAGCTTTTCGTGAATAATAAACTCAAAAAATAGACATTCTAGTTTTCAGATTTTTTATTTTTTTTTGCTGAAATTGTGTTTTCATCAAAAACTTTGGTTCTTTTTTTTTAGCAATAAACTATCTTTAAACTAATTATTTACTAATTTATTTTGCTAACGAAATTGTTCTTATGAACACATTTATACTGAGGACAACAACCGGGTACACAAGAGGTAGATGTCGCAGCTAAATATAGTACAGACAAAAATAACAAGATATTAAAAAAATATCTTTCATAAATACATAAAACAAAAGGAAATCTATAATGTGTGTATCAAAAAAATGTAAATATAAAAAATAACTGTTAGCATTTATTTAAACTTTTCTTAATTACTAAGTTATTTTTCGAGTTTTTTTTGACAATATTAGACATAATTGTTAATTAAAAAAAAACTTTTAATTCTGTTTTATAATTTGTCATATATATTATTTCCTGAAGATGGAGTAGCAAAATATTGAAAAATAAATAATATTTTTATATAAAAACTAACATTAAGCTCCAAAAATAAATTAGTAATATAAAAAAATAAAATATTTTTTTATACAGATTGGTTTAAGTTCTTGTTTATGACGGAAATTATAGACAAATAAAATATTTAAATATAATAAAGATAAAATAAAAAAAAAAATATATATATATATATAAATATAAATAGCGATACTGTATGGAATTTAGCGAAAATAAAACAAATATGCTGCATGTAGGTCATTTATATAATTTTGTTTCTATTTAATAGATTTTTAATTTAATTAAGTCGACAGTCTAGATATTTTATATGTTACCAAGTTTTGTAAATTTTTTTCAAAATCACACAAAAAAAATTATCTCTTAATTCTATGGACTTTTCCTTAAAGTAAAATTCTCAGATTCTGCAAACTTATCTTTGTTTCAACGGTCTTTCTTGCAGTAAAAAATTCCTAGATTCTGAGGATTTTTCATCATGAAAAATATATAGATTCTAAGGACTTTTCCTAGTAAAAATATTCTTAGAATCTAAGTAATTTTTCTTAAAGAAAAATTCTGAAATTCTAAGGCAAGGGTGCCCGAGCCCTATGCTCATTTTTGGTGGTCATTTTTTTGTGTAAAAGCGCTTAACTATAGGCTATGTGTTTTAATACACACATAGAGCACTCAGCATTAGCAATACGAAATACACAAACAACTTTGTCTTATTAGTTTTTTTTGTCGTTCTTCACTATATACACGCAAGTGCAAAGGAACAACACTTTCGTATGATTTGCTGGTAAAAATTTTTTTTCTTTGTATGTATTGGTTTTTACAATAAAAAATATTAAATACAAATTAGTTATTCTTTAAATGTATTGGTGTTTGCTCTTCCATAAGGAAATTTTGGGCACCCCTGCTCTAAGGACTATCTTAAAAAGATCTTAAAAATTTTATTAGAATCTAAGAATTTTTCTATTAAAGAAAGTCCAAAGAATGTGTGGCATCATTGGATCACGTGGATAATCTTTGGCTTCAGCTGAATGATGCACCATGTCACATAGCTGCCTCTAAGCTGCGATTTGACCCATTTAGAATATTTTTTGTTGCGTTCCGTTAAAGATAGAACCAGAAGCCGTCAATCGGCAGCTAAAGAAAAAAATCGTTTTGCATAATTAATGGAAATAATTGTTATTTCTATTAAAGCCGTAATATACCAAAAAAAATTGAGTTAAGTTCATTTAATTTAATTTTTGAAAAAATATTTGTAATTGTAACGCCCCCCTTTATTTACATTACAATTGCCGTAGAAAACTTTATTTTGAAAACCAATAAAAAAACTTACTTTTACTGTTAGTTCTTACGTTGCATTATTTTTTCTCGGCAAAATTCACTTTTTAATTATATATAAAATATTTAACTATGTGTCAAGGATAGAAAATTAATTTTTTTTCGGTATCAAAAAAAAAAAAAGAAATTTACAAGTACGATACTTTTTTGGCGGGAACTAAATTTTATTTTTAACAAAAAATTATATAAAATAAATATACATAAAAATTAAAATTAACACAGAACATATATAAAATTTGTTTTTACAATACATAAAATTAATTTTCGCTAAAAAAATATATATTTTTAATAATAAACAAAAATAAAGAAACACATTCAGTAATTAAACTTAAGTTACCTAACAAAAAGATAATTTGAACTAATGACATGTTGATGAATCTAATTGTATGTAGTTAGAATGTTTTGTATTAAATATATTATAAAAAAAAATATTAAATTAAATGTAATTATAAATTATATTTACAATTTCATCCGAACATTCATTATTTTTAAGATTTTCAAAAATTTTCACATAAAAACCCTTCTTAACAACTTGTTTAACCCTTTAACCACTAAGACCGTCTACAGAAGGTCATCACTTAAGTCCAATTATATCCAAAGCAATATTATCGGTGCAATAATCGCCAACCACATTTTTGTCTGTTTGAATTTACCTTTCGAACAGGCCGGTTTGAACACGCTCAGTTGAATAGTTTGATAGATACACCCATTTCTGTCAAGATTTTTGTCAAAACAGACACGAAAATTATTTATGACTTTGGTGCAAAATTAAAACTAAAAAAAACATACTTTCCAACAGCTTAATCGACTCGAAATTTTTTTGAAAAGTAGCTTCAAGCTGTATTTTGATAATTTGTTGCGTGTTTGATTTGTGAAATAAATATTTTTGTTTGGGTCGAGCTTTTCGTCTTCAGGTTGTCCTTCATTTTTTCCACCTGGCACTTTCAGGTTAATTTTTTTTTGACAAATGGACTTCAGATTCGTGCTTTTTAGTCCAAAATGAAACTAGAACCAAAATTTTATAACAAAATACCTCGTATTTCGCCTCCAGTGGTGAAAGGGTTAATCAAATTTGATGAATAATACCATAATTCAATGTACAGAGAAAAATTTTCTAATTTGAGCCCTGCGGTATTTTTTGTTAATCTTAGCAACACAGCAGACAAGCTGACGTGTAGTACAATGAAATAAGTAGAAAGAATTGGTAGCCGCTACTAAATTTTAGTCAACTTTTTGTTTACTAAATATTATTCATATTAGTACAACAAAATAAGTTTAAACAAGTAAGAGCGGCTAAATTCGGCTATGCCGAATCTTATATACCCTTCACCATGGTTGGGAAAAAGCTGAAGTTTATATATGGACATATATGGAATGGACAGATTTATATACGGACGCCTTTAAGAGGAAATTAACCATTTAGTTTGGTGATAAAACTTGGACTAGGGAAGATTTATGGTTCCAGAAAATAGGTATTTAAAAAAAATTTATGTTTTGGGCATAACTTTTTTTAATCTGAACCGATATTTCAGAGTTTTTCAGCAAATATGTTATACTAAAGATTTTCGATCTTTTGCTATATAAGACGTATCCATAGGTCATATTACAACTCTAGAATAGTGTTTGTTGTTTGTGTATAAAAGGTGAAGAGGTGAAAGAAAAGAATTTCAACAAATCGTTAAAAGAAATCACTAGAACTGCATGTGTTTTATTTCTACAAAAACGTTTGATTTAGCTGGCAAATTTGCATTTGGGATTTTATTTCGCTTTTTTATTAAAAATATTTGTAATTTCTTTAGCTTAATTTTAAAAATTTGAAGGAAAATAGTTTATAATTTTTTTTTTATAAATTATTATAAGTTATGACCTAAAATAGTTGCACTCAAAGGTAAATTATGTATAAAATTTTCTTAATATGTGAGAAATAAAATGGTTTAAAAATCTTTTTATAAATTCTTTTAAATCGGAGCAAAAAATAGAAATAAAACCGTTTGTATTTTGTTTGTATCAGAGGGTTTTTATAATAATTTTGATGTTTTTAGCCATTTATGGATTATTTAATTATTAATATAAAATTTTATATAAATTAATTATTAAATGTTAAAAAAAAACAAAAAATAAACTAAAAAAAAAATCTTAAGAAAATAAAAAAAAGGACAAAAAAGAAGTGAATTGATCGGGATTCGAATCCGCGACCCTTCCACCTGTGGTGAAGGGTATAAAAACGTTTGTATTTTGTTTGTATCAGAGGGTTTTTATAAAAATGTTGATGTTTTTAGCCTATTTATGGATTATTTAATTGTAAATATAAAATTTTATATAAATTAATTATTAAATGTTAAAAAAAAACCAAAAACAAACAAAAAAAAAAGTTCTAAGAAAATAATAAAAAAAAGGAAAAAAAAGTGAATTGACCGGGATTCGAACCTCGAACCCGCGGCCTTAGAGAAAAAAAGTATTTGTGACATAGCGTCTAAACAACTGATCATCGTCAATAGAGGTACATATATAAAAGTCTTTGTTCATTAGAGATTTGTTTAGTTTTTATTTAAATGACAAATCTTTGAATGTGTGTTGTTTTTGTATAAAAGGTGGAGATGAAAGAAAAGAATTTAAACACATGGATGTGTTTGTTATGCGTAAAGTTCTATATACATATTAAACAAAGGGATTTTACCGGAAAAATTAGAGGCAGTCCTGGTTTTTTGCTAATATCTTAGCCATTTATTAACCGATCTGTCTGATTTTTAATAGCAAACAGAAATGGATCACATGTAATAGAAATAAAAACCAATCAAGTCCTCATCATGTCTGGGTTCTTCGGAAAGCCCATTTCAACACACAGACGGACAGACGGACATCGTTAAATCAACTTTGCTCTTCATAAGGACCCAGAATATATATACTTTATACTGTCTAAAATCAATATTGTAGAAATTACAAACGGAATGACAAACTTATATATACCCTTCCACCTGTGGTGAATATGATAAAAATTAGTAAGCGCTACTAAATTTTAGTAAATTACTGTAAAGTCAATGAATTGCAATATATACAAAAATTTTAATTAAAAAAAAACAATATTATTAAAATGCCCAAATTAACTCAATTATTTTTAGATACTCTAGAAATTGCCTTACGAATTCAAATATACAAGTTTATATTTTTTTTTATTGAGCACCATTTTTTTATTTTATTAATTTTTTGTCAAAAAATATTTTAGACAAAATAAAGAAAAAATTAGTAATAACATAAACGAATATATCATTTTGTTTTCTTTTGCTAATTTTTGTTTTGAAAAATATTTTAAGTACATTTTTTTGAATTTTAAGACAAAATTTTAAGTGTTTTAAGATCTGATTTTTATAACTAAAAAAGTATTTAGAGTTATTTTAAGTGGATGTCCTATTTATGGACAAGAGTCGCTTGTGAAAAGTATCTTCACTTCCGATGCCTTTTTTTAACCTATGTAACATTTAAAGGCAGTTTAACTTTGTATCTATAAGTTTTAATTACTTGTATTAGAAATAAGATTTCTTTCAATATCCACTTTTTTAAAATAAATAATTTTTTTGCTCATTTTAGCTAATGGGTTTTCAAAAATTTGTAAAATGATTTCTAAAGTTGACAACAAAAGTTTGTAAATATTTTGTAAAAATTCGTTTATTTGTAAATGTAAATCGCAAAAAAATTTGCTAAATAATAATTTTTACCAAAAAATAGTACAAAAATTGTAAAGTGGGATTGAAAACCGTTTACAAATTTTTCTGCGAACTTTTTTTTTCTATACGGACTGCAATTTGAAATTCAATTTTGCCTAACAACACATTGTACCGTTTATTGTCTTTAATAAGTAAAAAATAATGTATCAGCAAATGCGAAAAGAAAAAATCAAGGAGTTGTCATACTACATAAATATTGAATACCAAAGATAAAATATTGAAATAAGTGAATATCAAATTTTTATTTGGGAAAAATGTGTGAGAGTATCAAATGTGTCTTGGTAGAATCGCGGTACTTTCTTAAATCAAATAGTATCAAAAAATGTACAATTGTATTAACTTTTCCATCCCTGCTTTGTGTTATAGAAACTTAAACAGAATGTTATTAAAATATAAATTAAAGAATATATAGACAAAAGATGACATGAATAGGCTATCGTTTGAAACCGCTAATCTTATGGTCAAGCTTTGCAGTTTTTATGCTCGCAACTGTACTTTAGAGTGGATACAAATTAAAAAAAAATTAATGTAAAATACTTTGCTAGATCTATTCGTATTTTTCGTCCTTCTATATCCAAAAATTGAATATTGTTGAAAAGTGAAATTAGTATCTGACCAAAATACAATAGTGCCAAAATATTGTGCATGGGCAAGAAAAATATTAAATGTTTATAACTGGTAAAAATCTAAAGATATTCTTAAGTAAAATATTACCAGTTTCAGAAATGTGGTTTATTTACAATTTGTGTTAGCCCATGTACAACTCTTCGGCACTATTGAATTTTAGTAAGAATTTTAGTAAGAATTTTTTAAATTTCAATCCACTTTTACATGTGTAGGTATTATACAATTTATCTTTTTTTTTTGTTATTTTGCTTAAAACCAAATGTTATAAAATATCTGTGTATTACACAGTACATATGTAAGAATTTGTCTGTTTATTTCATACATGTTTAACACAATTTTACGATTGTGTGATACTATGTACGATATACAATAGTAAAATGTACATATGTATGTAGATAAAATGACACTTATACATATAAACATTGTACCAACAAGGCTAAATTATATAAAATTTTTTTGAAAATGTGGTAAAACATTTTGAGACATGTGGTATAATTGTAAAATAATATTTTATATGAAATGTCATTTAGATTTATGTTTTGTTGTTTTTGTCTACAAATTTTATAGATTTGAATTAATAAAATAATAGATAAGATGCAAAGATAAATACATAAATTACTATAGATTGATGTTTACTTTATAATTGAAATTATATGTATTTAAATGATTTATTTTCTATGTACTGTCAACATGTTCAATCTAAATGTTTGTTGAAATATTTATGGACTTATGGTAAATAAATGCTTAAGGGCTGGTATTAATAAAGTCTAAAACTTACAGGTTGGTTGAAAAGTTTCTGCGCTCGAAATAAAAGAATACTGTTTTTGTTACGAAATATATATTTTTATTCAATGTAATCTCCTAGAAGCTCAATACACTTGTTCCAATGATCTTCCAATAATTTTGTTCCATCCTTATAATGGTTTTCCGGATGCTTTGCAAAATAACCGTCTACGGCTGCTATGGCCTCTGCATTCGACGAAAAATGCTTTTCACGAAGGAATTGTTTGAGATTTCTGAAGAGATAGTAGTCACTGGGAGCCAAATCTGGTGAATACGGTGGATGTTCAAGCAATTCGTACTTTAATTTTTTGAATTTAGCCATCGTCAAAACACTTTTGTGAGCAGGTGCATTGTCTTGATGAAAAATGATTTTTTCTTTTTTAAACCAGGTCTTTTCTCACGAATTTTTTCATCCAGCTGATCCAAATAGCTGCAATAATATTCAGAGTTGATTGTTTTACCTTTCTGAAGATAATCAATCAACAAAATTTCTTTTTGCATCCCAAAAAACTGATGCCATAACCTTCTTTGCTGATCGTTGTGACTTCAACTGCTCTGGAGCTGAACAACCAGCTTCAGTCCACTGTAAATGTTCTTGTTTCAATTTAGGATCATGGTGGTAGATCCAAGTCTCATCCATAGTTATAAAATGACGCAAGAAGTCGGTTTTATTCGGCCTAAAACGCTCCAAATTACGCTGAGAAATTTGTTTTCGATCCAGTTTTTGTTGAATTGTTAATGTGTGCGGCACTAACTTTCCAAACAGTTTTTTCATACGTAATTCTTCATGTAAAATAGGGAGTACTCGTTCGTCTGAGATGCCTATGGTATTAGCAATTTCACGCTTAGTCAAACTTGGATCTTCACTAACCATATTATGTACCTGCTCAATGATTTCTGCTGTGGTTGCAGTTTTTGGTCGTCCTTCGCGTGGATCGTCTTTAAGGCTGGTACGACCACGTTTAAATTCACCAGTCCAAAATTCAAAGGTGCGTTTTGCAAGTGTGGACTACTTATACACTTCTAACAATTGTTCATAAATTTCCTTTGCTTTTGAACCCTTAAAAACAAAGAATCTAATGACTGCACGATATTCAATTTTTTCCATATTAAAAAAAATCAATGGCACGTCAACTTCAAATGGTTTGTAAACAAAGAAAGAATTGACAGAATGACTTGCAACGTTGCATGTGTTCTCAGGACAGTTATACCAACTTGAGAAAAAAAAGTTTGGAGCTAGTAGTGCCATATCTTGGTGAGAGCAGGAACTTTTCAACCAACCTGTAGTTGAAGATTTTATTTGAAAATTTTAGGGGTTTTGAGTTTTACTTACGATTGAGTACACCATTGAGCTTAAAAAATTTCTGCAAACTTTACATAAATTGCCTAAAAAGTACAATTTAAATAAAAAAAATAACTTAAGCCTTCATTATAAAACTAAGTTAATGTACTTTTTTTTAATTAATTAATTTTAACAAGTGATAACTTCCTTATCCAGTACAAACGATCACACGTAAATCATTTTTTCCATCATAATAGTTTCTTATAATGAGTTCTGAACCCCATTTATTATAGAATTGGCTGTACTTAAAAATATTTCATGGAACTATAACTGGTATATCAGACTGAGAACTTGATCTTAAACTATTGCCAAATCTCGTTCAAAAAAAAAAAAAATACTAGTTCTGATTTAGAGAAAAGAAACAAATTGATTTTGTTACAAATAAAAATTATCGCTAAAAATACAATAGAGGAATAAATTTTTTAGCAAAATATACTATAGTTATATGAAACAAAAAAATTCGCTAAGTATTTGTTATATTCTCAATCTCAGAATATGCAAGAAATAGTTTATCTACACGTAGTAAGTTTGAATAAATAAATATTTAAACCGAATATTAGTGTTAATTGTTTAATATTATTTAATTTGTAACTTGTTGAATTAAACTAAATATATATTTATATTTTGTAAACATTCTTTTGAATATGTTCTACACTGTAAATTAAACTGTGTACTCTTATATTGTAAATAACACCAATGCCTCAATGATTTCAATGTAAATTGAAAGTGGTTGCAAAATTACTTCGGGATTTGATTTTATAACACCTTGAGATATCCGTCTGTTGTTGTAGAAGAGATGTTGTTCATTTTATCCAGATGAAAAGCTGTGTGTTAATCTTCATTTAAAAAAGTAAATCTTCACATAAAATGGTACGACTTAGCAAATCAATAAAAGGTACTATTTGGAAGTGAATTTCTCTCATTTTCATTCACAGCTTATTTTACTAAACGTATTTTGCACATTTTTTACGCAAAGCTGATTGGAAGAACAAAAAATAATTTTTTTTTTAAAATGCACAACTCTTGGGCTTTTGCACTTTCATGTAAAGGTGGGAAATGCTTTGTCTAACGGTTATCCATAACCGGTGGAAATAGGACGTTGAAATTTGGTATGAAGTTTCTTGCTTCGACGTAGATATCCAGAGGATATTTTAGAAACTTCCTACGGGAGGGGCAAAAAGGGGTGGAGGCGTGAGCCTTGATGGCGTGCTGAAACACCTTTTGCTAGAATCGTGTAATTTGCAAGATGTGTTCTCTGGAGTATGGGATTTCATTGATAAGGTTTAGCTTAGAATATTGCCAAGGTACATTGGAAACTCCTTAACACACTGCCATAAGCGCTGCAGGTAAGAAGTTTAAATTTATTACGAAGGTTCCACCAAAGGCGTAATTTTTGGAATATCCTACGAAAAAAAGGGAAAATAGGGAAATAGTCTTCCCCTTGATGGCCTGTCAAAACCGAAGAATCTAGGCAGTTGGAATTTTTGCATTTGGAGTTCCCCTTTCTGTGCGGACATCTGCTTAGACGGTGTTGTTGAAAATTTCCACGTGGAGGGGCAAAAAGGGCAAAACACTTTCCCTTGACGGGCTGCCCAAACTTAAGGATCTTATTCCAGTTGGAATTTTTGCATATGGGTTTTCTTTCTGTATAGACATCTGCTAAGCAGATAATTTTTTCAATTGCTGCGGGTAGGAGCATGCATCTAAAATCTCCCCCTTGACGGCCTGCACAAACGCATTTAATTAGACGTCTGAAATTTGACATATCTTATTCTTAGAGTGTGGGCTAACTTCTGATTTTTCAAAATTCCTACAAGGAAGGGAAAGTCTCCATCATGACGTCCTGCACAAATGTTTTCTGACTAGAAATCTGAAATATAAAGTGTGTGCACTCTGAGTCAGACAGTAAAATAAATAAGCTCTAATTTACAAAAATTGTTGAAAAATTATAAGAAACTAAACTCAATAAATTGTGAAATATAGAAAAATTTGGATTTATAAAAAGAATTATTAAAAATGCAGAATTTAACTGAATTACTTTTAAATACACTTGTTGCACTTTAATGCTGCTAATTTATTTTTAATTTCCTTGCAAAAAAAAAAATCACAAATCTATTTTTAGAGTTAAATTTTTAGATTTGAAGGTCAAATTTTAATTGGTTTAAAACTTTTTAGTGCTATTTTAAGTAAATGTCCTATTTTAGGACATGAGTCGGATGTGAAAATTAAGAGGGGGATCAATAAGTTCGTGGCTTTTTGACTTTTGACTTTTTTTTTTTTTTGCAAAAATAAAAATTATTTTAAACTTAATCTCTGTTTAGCTCAATATACTTAGCCCAACGTTTCTCCAATTTTTGTATCCCTTCCAAAAACTAGGATTTTCGAGGTTTATAATAAAGGCATTTGTTTGATCAATAATTTCATCTCTTTCCACCGAGCCATTTCTTTAGGTTTGGAAATAGAAAATAGTCACTGGGGGCTAAGTCCGGAGAATATGGCTGATGAGGTACCAATTTGTAGCCCAATTCATGGAATTTGCCAATCCATTTTAATTGTCACACGATTACGTTTATGGTCAATTGAAAGCAAACGCGGCATCCATCTTGCAGACAGCTTTCTTAAATCCAACTGATTATTTAAAATCGAAACCACACTGCCATATGAAATGCCTATGGCATCAACAATCTCACGCCATACCGCCACACCATATCGTGGATTTTTTCCACATTTTCGGGTGTATTGACCTCAATTTGCCGTTCAGAACGTTCAGCGTCATCTGTACTTGTGCGGCCACAACGAAAGTCAGTAAACCACTTTTTTACAATTGAAATCGATGGTGCAGAGTCCCCATAGTATTTATTAAGATTTTCCTTGATTTGATTGACGGTTTTTTTTTCCCAAAAAATAATGTTTAATGAGCACTCTTAATTCACTTTTTTCCATTTTAAAACAAAATCCACGAGTTTGTATGTTTTCAACAGCAAAGTAAATGACGGGTAAATTATGGGAGTAGTGTTGCATTTCAAATAACTACAAGGCAAGTTCGAAAAGACACGGACTTATTGATCCGCCTTCGTATCTTCACTTTCAATCACTTTTTTCAACCTATGTAGCATTTTAGGGTAATTTAAGTTTGCAAGTAAAAGTTTAAATTATTAGAAATGAAATTTCCTTCAATATATTTACAAATTTCCAAAAAGTGTAAAATTAGTAAATTGTCTTGCTTATTTTAGTAAATCGGTTTTAAAAATTTTGTAAAATGATTTTTGATAAAAAATTGTATTATATTCCGTGAAAATTCTATAACTTGTAAAATATAAAAAAAATTACTTACTTATGTAATGATTGGTACACATAACACAGTACAACAGCCAATCTGAGGGGTGAGAAATTCCAAGTCAGGGTTTGGCGTTCGTATGTGTCAGTTTTTTGTTATGACCTTTTAAATTTTTTCCTTATCTTGATGTTTTTCGCTTAGTTATAACATTTTGGCAAAAACGTAGTTTAACATAACTCGAGAACCACTTTTCCGATTTTGATTAAACAAATTTAGAAAAATTAAGAATTACAATTTCTCTAATCTGTTTTTATACCGTTTTCCTATATGTGCAACACTTTCGAAGTTAAAAATGAATGTATAAAGGGAAAAAAGTATTTTTTGCCCAAAAATTTAAATATTTTTTTTTTTTAAATTCATAAAAAATCCAAAATGGAAAAAAGTGCCAAAACTAGTTACTTTCGCGTAAAGTCACATAACTCATGAACAAAAAAAGGCATAGATCATGAAAATCGATGCACGCGTTTCTCATTTATTCACAATTAGGTAAATGTATGAATTTCAAAAATTTGCTCCAGATATGCACAACATTATTTGGAGAAAACATTGACACTCACAAGCCGAACTCTCTCATATTTTTCTATTGTACTAAAAGAGAAATATTGATGTGGCAACACTGGTTCCGTAATGTTCACATAAAACATGCATTGTCATTATACTTCTTCTCTTTCTCACACTGGTTCTGTGATTTTTGTCATTCAACAAGTGCCGACGAACGCGAACAGTCAAAGTGATTTTTCTCCAGTTTTTTAAAAGTGAACAAAACTGAACAGAATATGGAACTGTGCAAGCCAGATATAAATAGCTTTTGCTACTGCTGTGGTCAATATGTCTCAACACATAAAAAAAGGGGAAATTTCAGTACTGATTTTGTTCAAACATACGAGATGTACTTCAACCAAAATGTTATAGTGAACGAAAATTGGGTACCAAATATAGTGTGTAAAAGCTGCTACAACCGTCTAATGGATTGGAAAAATAGAAGACGTGAAAGTATGCGATTCGGTATCCCAATGACTTGGACTAATCCTGGCGAAGGTCACAATCCATTGAATTGCTATGCATGTGCGAATAAAGGAGCCGCAAAAAGGATAAGAAAATCGTATAATTACGTTGGTGTTGCAAGTGCCGCAACACCATTGCCTCATTCGGACCACATTCCTGTGCCAAAAGCTTCTAGCCCAGATATTTTCTCTTCTACGACTGCTCCGACATATCATGCAAGTGATGATTCCCCATATGAGCCATCAGTATCCAATGAGCCAATTTTAATAAATCAAAATAAGCTTGATTCAATTGTTGCCAAGTTGGAATTAACACAGCATAAATCAGAAGAGCTGGCTTCCATTTTGAAATCAAACAATTTGTTGGGAATGTCTAATGGCTAAAAATCATGTATCTCCGTTTAACTTTTTGTACTATTTAAGTTTAATTTTTTTTTATAAAATACCAGTGTCTTTCAAAACTTAATTGTGTTATCAGTAAAAGTTTAGTAATTAATAGTATAAATATATTGTGTCCATTTAAAGTTCTAAAGTAATTTGTCATTCATTTTTATAGAAATGCTCTAATCTTAGGATGTATTAATCTGTATGTGCATAAATGATCATTTAAATACAATTTACTATATGATAAATGAAGCGTTATGTTTGTTTATTTATAGTAAATATTTGTATGTGATAATATATATAAAATAACCCAGTATACAATTCTGTTAATTACAGTTTTATTTAAATTTAATAAAAAAACAACATTCCCTAAGCGTTGGAGTAAATATTAATATTTATGAATTGACATTTAAAGGGCATTTTTAATTGGAAAATTTAATTATTGCTTACAGTAATCCTTTTGAAAAATGATTCTATAAAAACTGTTTGTACTATAGATATTTGTTATGTTTTAAATATTTTTATTAGGGTTGCCGATAAACAGGTGGAATATAGTACAATCATACTGTGTCTATAACTTCTTGTATTGCTTCCTTAACTTTAGTTAACATTCTTTTATGATTTTTTGGTGTTATTCTAAGGAACTTCAAAAAGAATTCAAATGTTCATATTTCAAATGTAGTGATTCGGATATAAAGCCGATGCATATCTTCACAAATCATTCGTCATTGCTTCTAAAGCATAAGTGATATACTATATTTTCTTAAACTAAAGCATTTATTGAAAATATTGTTTTCTGATTATTAAAGTCAATGTGAAAATAGTTCTGAAGACATTTTATTAAATCATTTTTATATTTTTTTTTTGTTTATGGCATTTTTTTAGCTTTAAGTAGACATGGCGTCACACTCTGTGCATTTTTGCACTTTGTTATTTTATTTAACCTTACACCATTTCCAGCTTTAATTCGGAATTTTACAAAATAAATTTAAAATTGTGTAAAAATGTTTTCAAATAATCAAAAATGTAGGCGATGAGACTCCAGTTATTATCATAATATATTAAATAATAGAGACAAATCCAGACGTAGTCGTCCAAGCTATGCACTAAAATTTAATATATTTAATTTTAATAATTTCTACGAGGCAAAAACGGACAGCCGAAGCGTCAAATTCGCTTAATGATTCTTTTAAGTTATAAGGTCTTATTAATACATAGTTTTATATTTGTTTATTTATTTAGTTTTTTATTTTCAAATCAAACTAGATCTTGATTTTGTATGTAAATAATTTGTTCTTTATTTTCCAAGATCAAATTATCGAATGACCATTTCTAAAGTTTGATCTCTTGTTATACAGGTTGGTTGAAAAGTTGCTGCGCTCGAAATGAAAGAATACTGTTTTTGTTAGGAAATATATTTTTTTATTCAATATAATCCCCTAGAAGCTCAATACACTTGTTCCAATGATCTTCCAATAATTTTATCCCATCCTTATAATGGTTTTCCGGAAGCTCTGCAAAATAACCGTCTACAGCTGCTATGGCCTCTTCATTCGACGAAAAATGCTTTCCACGAAGGAATTGTTTGAGATTTCTGAAGAGATAGTAGTCACTGGGAGCCAAATCTGGGGAATACGGTGGATTTTCAAGCAATTCGTACTTTAATTCTTTGAATTTAGCCATCGTCAAAACACTTTTGTGAGCAGGTCCATTGTCTTGATGAAAAATGATTTTTTTCTTCTTTAAACCAGGTCTTTTCTCACGAATTTTTTTCATCCAGCTGATCCAAAAGGCTGCAATAATATTCAGAGTTGATTGTTTTACCTTTCTGAAGATAATTAATCAACAAAATTCCCTTTGCATCCCAAAAAACTGATGCCATAACCTTCTTTGCTGATTGTTGTGACTTCACCTGCTTTGGAGCTGAACAACCAGCTTCAGGATTTAGGATCATGGTGGTAGATCCAAGTCTCATCCATAGTTATAAAACGACGCAAGAAGTCGGTTTTATTCGGCTTAAAACGCTCCAAATTACGCTGAGAAATTTGTTTTCGATCTAGTTTTTGTTGAATTGTTAATGTGTGCGGCACTAACTTTCCAAACAGTTTTTTCATACGTAATTCTTTATGTAAAATAAAATAATCGTTATTCTTTAAAATATAATAAAAATGTAAAATTGACAAAATAATATAAATGCTGATAATTAAGTAAACAACTCCTGTTACAAAAATAATTTTAAAATTGTGTAAAATTTATTTCAAATTGTCCAAAAAGTTTTAAAAATTGTCTAAAAATGTTTCAAAAATGTCCAACTAGTTTTTACGTTGTAGAAAAATATTTTAAATTTATTCAAAAGTTCATTAAAATTTTTGAAAAATATTTTAAAGTTGCCCAAACAAGCTTTTTCATTAACGAAGAATTATGAATTAAATTTTCATAAATTATTAAATATTACAAAGTATATAAATATTTTCCACTCATTGCGTTGTCATTTCTTCCTTAGAGTAAAGTAAGAGTAATACTTCCATTTTATAACACGCCAGTTTTAAATTCATCGATAAAACCATCAGAAGAGAAGTGTTGCCTTTGCAATAGTAGTGATGCTATTATTGCTGCTTTGGCAACTTCATTTTGAGCTTTTGTTTGCTTTATTTTCCCTACGGGAAGAGGACCTATCCCAGGACATATTGTAATATCGAACGGTTACGGAATCGGCTCATTTATATGAAAAGTACCGTTCAATTTAATATAGGCAGAGGGTCAGTTGCCCTCTGTGACATGTCACAGGACTGTTCTAAAAGAACATGGCAAACAACTAACCCAAAAGTAAGATATCGCAGAACCAATCCAAAAGAACACGTCATGACTTTTAAAGCGGTCATATGGTAGGTACTTTAGGAAACGGTATTTTCGAAACCGGTCCGGTTTTCACCTATCACGGTGCATGTTGTTCTATTTTAATAAGTTAAAAACACAATGTAAGTGGCACAACTGAAATACAAAAAGCATTTGTATAAGAAACATCTGTTCATATTTTACATTTGTTTGATGGTTTCTTTAGTTGCTGTCGTTTTCAATTAAGTAGCTGACTACACGACTACAATTGCAGCCAGCAGCATGTGTTGTCATGAAGTCGTGTAGCCGCAGTCGTCTATGTGTTTAAACATTAATCGAAATTTTTTGATATTTAAATATTTTCAAAAAAAAAAAAGGAAATTAAAATAAGTTCAGTAACACTTTGAAAATTCATATGTATAAAAAATATATTAATAGAGATCGTGTTTTCTAAGCATTCTTAGTTTTTCTGTCCTCTCTATCAAATGACAAAATTTTATGCAAATCATAATGAACCACTCCGCAGCTCGTCTGAGATTGACGTTTTATAATGTTAAGCCTATCTTGGCCAGACGTCCGTTTAGGTCATAGTTTGTATTTAAAAACTAATATTTATTTCGAAAATTCTTCTTTTAACTAAATACTTTTAAGAAACAAATAACATTTGTTTCTAAAATAACTTTACGACTAATATTTATGTTAAACGTATTAGTTTGGAAAAGGACTTCTGAAGGATGTAATGGAATACAGAGCTTTATACATTTATGTATGTGACTTTGCTACTAGAAAGTTGAAAAGCTGCAAAAAGCTTTAACTAATTATACTGTAACAATTTTGTAGTAAGGATTACAACCGAATATACTACACAATATATTTTCATCTTAACGGCAAAACAAGGAAACAACAAAAGAAGAAATGATTCAAGTTTTTTGATTGATGCTTCACACCAAAAATACGTTAAAGAAAATTAAAATTTTCTTTGAGAAATTAATTTGGTGTTCTCTTTTAAAATAAATAAGAATAGTTCTATCAGACTTTAAAAAGTGTTGTTGCATTGGTTTTCCAAGGTTATACAATGAACAGATATGTACTACAAGCTTAAGCTGGGATGCCAATTTTTGTACAAAGCATCACATGACATTATACAGCAGACTAAATAATTTCCTGGCTTTTATAATCAACTTTGGTGTGGTGAATACTTATCTGTAAATAAAATTCAAATAATCATATTAATAATAATAATACATTTTTGCCTAATATTCCACTTTTTGGTTTAAAAATAATAAAGAGTAATAAAATCGTTGCAACATGATCACTGCTACTATGTTATGATTGCTGCATACGGGTATGTTTGTGACAATCAAGTTATTGGTTGCTACCACCATTGATAATGAAAATATTTTATTGTTTTATGATTACCACTTTCTATTATATAACATGATTGGCTGTAACAATAATGTGGTAACAAAAATTCTGACCATGAAAAAAATATGATAGGTATGGAATTATAAAATGCTGACAAAAAACAAGGAATACTTATAAATCAAATAAAACAAGACTTTGACATTTACAGTCGTAATACTGTAAGAAATTGTATCAGTTCAGTCACCCATGTGAAAATGGTAATATATGATAATTTTTACCTGGAGCGTTTTATGTCGAAAATGCCTTACACATATGATATTATAATTTAAGGTAATCAAAAGATTTTATATTTTTTAATTATTTGAATAAAAACATATTTATTTTTATTTTTTTAAATATGTCATTCATTTTTTGTAAATTAAAAAATCGTTATTTTCTATTTTACAAGTAATAATTTTTATATTAGAAAATAATTTTTACATAAGCAAAAGTCTGTAGCACCCAAGAGCTTTTTGTACTAAAAGGTTTCTTACACAAAATACCAGATTTTTAGCAATTTTTCAATAGAAACATTTTTAGATTCTATGGAATATTTATTAGAGAAAAATTCTCAGACGCAACAAACAATTTTTTTTTTATAAAAATTCATATATTCTAAAAAAAACTTCGATTCCAAAGTCTTTTTTTAAATAAAAAATTCTTAGATTCTCAGGACTTTTCATTACAAAAAAATACTTAGATTCTAAGTACTTTTTCTAAAAGAAATATTCTTAGATTCTAAGGACATTATTAAACGAAAAATTTTGAACCTCTAAAGACTTTCTAAAACAAATTTTTTAAATTTCCTTAGAATCAAAGAATTTTTCTTTTAGAAAGATTCCATAGAATCTATGGTTTTTTTATTAAAAAAGTCCTTAGAATTCAAATTATTTTTTTAAGTATTTTTGAAATAGTTCTTGAATCAAATTTATTCTTTAGGAAAAACATTTCTTAAATTTAAAGAACTTTTTCACAGTTTCGAATCATACAATAATTTAACTGTTGTTACCATATTATGGTAAAATCATGCTTATTTCATTATCATAATATGAGAACTATATTATAGTACTACTATAATTCGCACAATTATAACCGCAAAAATATATGATGCTTTTCGAATAAAATTGCCCCAACCATGTTTTTTACGTGTATATTTAAAGAAAATATATATAAATTAATTAGCCTCTAACTTCTATCATTGCTCCCTGAGCTTAAGTTAACATTCTTTTATGATTTTTTGGTCCCAAAAGAATTCATATCTTCACATTTCAAATGTAGCGATTGGTATATAAACCCGATTTTTTCTAAAGCATAAGTTATCGAATATCGCATATTTCGTGAATATAAAGCCTTTATTCAAAATATTGTTTTCTGATCATTCAAAACCAAAAATTTCAATATGAAAATAGTTCTACTTACCTTTTATAATTTTTTTTGATTAAATTTTATTTAAAGTTTTCATAAATAATTTATTTTTTGAGCTTAAGCTTTGGTTTTTTATAAAAATATTATTTATTTTTCAATATTTCGCTACTCCATCTTTAAGAAATAATAAATATGAAAAAAAAAGTTTCACTTAAAATTTATACAGTTTTGCAATTATTAAAAAAGTTTTAAAAATCAAGTAAAACAGAATTCATTAACCTTTAATTCAGCTTGGACTGTCATTTGCATTTTTTCAACCTTTTGCAATCTGTCCATTTTTGAATTATTTCCAGTTTAATTCCGAATTTTCCAAATCTATTTTAAAATTGTGTAAAAATGTTTAATAATTATTGTAAATAATTTTAAATTTGTGAAAAAATTATTTCAAATTGGACAAGAAGAAAATTGTACAAAATTGATTAAAAATTGTTTAAGAATATTTTAAAATTGTCTAAAAATGTTTCAACCAGTTTCTAAGCTACCCCAAAAATATTTTAAATTTGTCCAAAAATTCATTAAACTGTTTGCCCAATAGAAATTTTCCAAAAATAAAAAAATATTTATTTTGTAAATTTTTTTATTTTTATTTATGGTATAGTTGGAGTGTGTGGACACCCTAATGCTTACTTTGAGTTATATATTAAGAGGGTTATTATAGGCGTTTTTGACCTTATTATAAACATATCTGACTTTGAGTAATTATGTATTTAGTTTCTCCTTAATATTTGAATTTTATTTAGGATATTTATAATTTTTATTTTTTTTGTAATTCATCAAACCAGTGAATTGTGTAATATTTTGTACTACCAGGGAGGGATCAACAGTTTTCAAATTTTTGAGATGCGATAGATATTTAAAATTAAATTTTTCACAACAAATTTGTTTGAAATTTATTATAATTTTAAGGTTTTAAGGGAAGGGGAGCAATCACCAATACGTCAAACTCGCCATCGCATCACAATGAATTGCATCCATAGAAGATGGAATTAAAATCGTTGGAAAATTGATTGATAGCAGGAATTTATATACATATAACGAATCTGAATTTAAAAACTTCATATACAAAATGTCTCATCCAATATGTTTTACTTTTTTTTGACATTTCAAATTATTAAAAAAAAAATATATTTTTTTTGTTCAATGGAAAATATAAATATTTTTTTTTAAGATTTGATGTAAGAAACTATAATTCGTTAGAATATATTTAGTATGATATTAGTATAAAATAATTCTGAAAATTTGACTATAGTATTTTTTGTTAGTGCTAATTTTTAGGGGAAATTATTATATTTTTGCAAAATTTAAAAAATCAAACACAGAAAAAATTATTGCCAACGAAATGTCAACCATTTTTTTTGATTTATTTGTTAATTTTTTGTTAAGTTTAATCAAATCAATTACATTTTTAATTGATGATGAACTTGGTGTAACAAATATTCTAGTTTACAATAAATTCTACTGACAACATATAAAAGTCATATAACTTTGATTTATTTATATCTTTTCTTTTATAACAGTTATTTAAATTGCAAAACTGCAACTAAAAACCTTAAAAAAAACAAAAAAAAAAAAAAATGATTATTAAAAATATTTTTAATATTACGCGTATTACTAAAAGCGTTATAATTTTATTATTAACAAAATTAATATAATTTTTTAGAAAGAGAATTGCACTCATTGTTTAAATTTACAAAAACAACATAGTTCTATGTAGTGTTTGCATGCATCAGAGTGTAAACACATCAGTGTTGCCAGATAAAGGGAAAAATTCATTTCTGATAGATTTTTCAGATCAGTATTTCTGCTAAATTATTAACGTATTGGTTTTAATGCAGAACTTGATAATTCATTTTATTTCAGATAATTAAGTTTACGATACTATAAATAAATTATAATCACTTCTTATCAATGATTCCATTTTGACTCGATCTAATAATTTGTTTTGTAATTCTGTTCGGGGACGATTTTATAATTTAAAAAATTTGATTAATTCAATGAAAAGAATCAACAATAATTATATTGATTGATTATATTTTCAAGCATACAAAATCTTCGAAAAATCATTTAAGAAAAAAGGAAAATGTTATTATTTTGCAATTTGTTAACGATTTTTGGGTACACAGAATAACATTACAAAATACTGTTTGTAACATTGAACATCTTCAAAGAAAATTTTTGTAAATAAAAAAAAAAAAAATATTTGCACCAAATGCACCAACAATGGAATTTGTAAATACAAAAAAAAATTTTTTTGTTATTTTTTTGGAACTTCAATTTTTATTTTCAAAGAATTTTTATATGAAAAGTAACAATTTACAAACATTTCAAACAAAAAATTGTTAGATATTGAATTTAAATTTTAACAAAAATTTTTAATTACTTAAATTTTTTTTTTGTTTTCTGTGTAGTTAAACTTTGAAAATAGGAACATGAGAACCAACTTTTTTGACAACCCTACGGATACACATGCATCAGCTATAATAACATAGTATTTTTTGTGGTGCTATTGGAACTTCAAAAGTAATATTTGGTACAAAGTATTCAGAAGTTTTTATTCGTTGATGAATTACACACAAGCATATGTATTTATATTTGATAAAAAATATTGAACATTTTATTAATATTTTAAATGTTTTGATGCTGTAGTTTTAATAAAAAATTTGATTAATATTTTAATTGATTTTTTGTTAGAAATTAAAGTTATAATTGATATAATAAATATAATACAATAATTGACTTAATTTAAATTTAATTAATATAATTAAAACTTTAATTAAAGCTATTGAGGATCTTTGATTAAAAATGTAATTGATATGATTAAAAAAAACCAATTAAAATATCAAATAATTTTAACAAAAAAATTAATTAATTAATTGATATATAAACAATTCTTTTGCTCGCCCAAAGCCAATTAAGTTTTTTATTATATTTACAAATATTTTAACTGAAACTCGATTTTAATTTTTTCCGATACTATGGGATATTTAGTCCCATTTTATATTGTTCAAAAAATACAGTGGAACATACAATCCCAGGACATATCATCCTTCCGAAAAGACTAGCATTTTATTTTTCTAAATTTATGGTTATTACATCTATACGAAAAAATAACTTGGAATTGTTAAAAAAGTACTGAAGTGAAAGGGTTAAAATAGTTTCTACTACCACTTTAAAAAATTTTTTTTTTTGGGAAATCTGATTTTCAGAGATAAAACTTATAAATTAAGGTACAATTTCAAATTTACAGTCAATGTTAGTAAGAATAAGCTAATATAATTGATATTGCATAATATTTAGCAATATTATGCAGTAGTTATAAAATCATGGTAAATACAATAACATTTCAACTGATCATTTCACTGTGTGTATGCTTATGGAAATTATATTTTTATTTAGAATTTTTATAATTTAATAACTTTTTGCGCATAATACGGTTTAAAATATTAACCACCTAAAAAGTTTTTAAATCGATATGTGTTCACGTGAAAGAAGCCTCAGCAAAATATATATATTCTTAAAATTATTTTATTTTACAGAATATGTTTCAAATCACAATTACATACAAATAATTTGAAATTGATTGACTTTCTATTGCTTTAAACAACTAAACAGATAGGGGCACTTAATAGCAAAAGGCTTAAATGATAACAGCAATCAGCTGATATCAGCAAATATTTACTAAATATAAATGTAAACAAAACACAAAACACAAAAAAAATCCTCTGCAAACATAACCAATAACACATATAGTCGCACGCACACACACGCACACAAGTAGGGACATAAATTTACTAATAACCACAGAAACAACAATCACCGAAAAAGAACTGTTGTTGTTTTAAAACACACAAACAATTTAGTTAACACGCAAATCAAAGACTAAATTATAAAATGAAAGCTTTTCGCTGCCCAAAAAGCTAAGGATATATGAAATTCGCTTTAAAAAAGCTTTTTAATATCAAAACAATGAATGAACGTAAGAATTCCTTTAGAAAACACAAATTTTATTTAGTCTACGAGTAACTTTCAAAACGTCAAGATAACAAAACGGTAAAAGTATATAAAAATTCTACGGAACAGAATTTCATAGTTGCAAAAATAAGCTAAAATATGATATAAATCATAAGAAAATTTGGAAAAAAAATTCTAAAACAGAATCAAAAAAAAAAAAAAAATTAATTAAATATATGAATGAATAATTTCATTGTTTTGTTAAAACAGTAAAAAAAAAGTTTGAGGACTTTGTTTGTCTACCTATTAGTACTTAACAAACATTAACTTTGTTTAGTTAAAACATGGTTTAAGTGTAATGTTTTTAGTGTTATATTGAAAAGGTTTTAACCCTCTTGTATATTTACTGTTTCTATTACATGTATAAACATATATTATAGGGATGATACAAAAATATGTTGCGGTGTTAAAAAAAAAAAAATGTGCAAAATATTTGTATTTTTTTTGTCTATTTAAACTTTTAGTAGAACAAAATTAAAACTTTACGTTTAGATGGCTTGCACCTGACATTTATGTTAGATTTAAACGTGGCTTTGTTAATCAATTTAGTACCTTAAGTTTTAATACTTAATAAAAATTTAGAAAAGTCAACAATCTTTAAATCTACGGAATTTTACTTAAACTCTTTACAGTTAACTTTTTTTATTTTTGAAAAATTAAAATCATAGCTTCTCATTCATCACAAAACATACTTTTACTACTTTAAGCTCGCTATTGTTGTTATAGTTGCTTCTTTTAAACTTGAATATAAACACAAGACGTATGAGTTATATTAATATTGGAAATAATATAAATCATACGTCTGGATCTAATGTATCAGTAAATAGTGCGCATCGAGTATCAAGCTTTTGCCTTTTTGTCAGATTCTCGTTGAAATCCGCATTTATTGTTAATCGAAGGTCTCGATTGTGGCAACCAAAATTTTCGCTTGGGACAACAGCAAATATCTTGAGACCACATTAATTTGACTAGGCCAACAGAATTTTGTTTGAGTATACAAAAATTAGGCTGGATTTCGTATTGATTTTGTATTAGGGATTAATTGATGAATTTGTTCATGGGAGACAAATAAGTGTGTAGAGTTCAATGACATAGAATAAATCAGTATCTGTCAAATGAATGTCGGTAAGGCAGATCTTTCAATTGATTTAAATTGTTGTAAATATCAGGTCATTACAAAATAAAGAAAAAAACGTACACAGAGTAAACAGATTCATGGTGTCAACCGAATTTCTTGCCAACTAAATATGTTGGTTGTATCAACCGAGTTATTTGGAAGTCGCAATCATATTTCTGATACAATTGAAATATATAGTTTCAACCAAAATTCTATTGTATTAACCGAATTTCTGTAGCCACAAGCAAATATGTCGGTTGTTCCAACCAAACTATTCGGTTAACTAGAAATCCTGTTGTCACAATGAATCTATTTTCTCTGTGTACGTGCTTTACAGTCCAAAGGTTAAGTAATTAAAAATGTTATTAAGTCTTCTTCTTGTTCGATTACATTAACTGTCTTACATACTATGAGAATAATTTCATTTTAGAGCTATATGTGTGTTACTCTTAATAACTAAGTTAACGTTAAAAGCAACAATGTTAAAGTCGCTAACAGAGCAGACCTCTGTAAATAACATTACTAAAACTAAATAACAAAAGTTCGTTAGATAAATTGACAAAACATATTCATATTACAGTTCATGCAAAATTTAGTATATACGTATATCATCTTCAGCCCCTTTGGTGGAGGGTATTCAAATAAAAAAATAACAAAAGTTAAAAGTATGAAGAAACAAGTTGAAAATATATTTTTGGGGAAAATGTTTTAAAATAATAAATATAATATAAAGGGTGGTCCAACCATAATGCACGATGTTAATTGTTATTAAAACAGATAGTATTTAAAGAATTATCTTAATATTTTTTATTATGATAGATGGACCTATGCCACACATAGGTTGATGTTAATAGAACGAGCGGCTAAAAATAGAAGACGTTGTCGAACGACAATAAAACTTGGTACATAGGAAAATCAAAATGATCCGTCCACTTTTACGCCCACCTCCCATATAACTTGTATTGAAAAAGTGGCATAACTCCCTTGATTTTTAATGCATCAACTCAATTTTCAAATATTATAATTGTAGAATAGGCTCCTGAAAATAAATACCTGATCCGCCCACTTTTACGCCCACCTCCCATAGAATAAACATGAAGAAGTAATTTTAGCATAGTCTTTTAATAATTTTTTAACATCATTATCGTACTCCAATTTTTTGATTTGCAGCTTTGAGCGAAATGTATTTATTAAATGGGTCTGAAGACAATAAAAGATTATACATTACGTCTTTATTAGTGGCTACACGTCCAATTCTTCGCGAATGATGTAATCTATAGGCTCTATAGTCTTTATTCCTCGCTTCCTGAGCTTCCTGGGACAGCATACCTGATAAAAATAATCTATTAAAATGTAAAAAACAAAATGAAATCTTTGAATAAGGGCCTTTATATAGAGACATACCTATTGGCAGAATAGCTTCTGCTATAATTTTGCTATCATGCACCAGAATCTTATGCACAGTTACAGTCATATAGTACCAGCCATAGAGATCAACAAACAATTTGGCAGTATACATGCAATATTTGTTAGTGTCGATCTTCTATTGTTGTTAGTGCTTGATCTTCTATTGTTGTTATCAAACAGTATCAGTAAACAACAATTCAAATTCAATTGAAGCTTATGCTTTTTTCAACAATGAAATATATAACAATTAACACTATTGACTATTATGTGTAATACATTATGTAATAATTTTAAACAGTAAATAATTATGGCAGCAACAAAAAAGCATGAACGAAAATTCATGTTTTGTTACTTTATCACTTTAAAGTTTTTACTGAATTTTTTTAACTTTTAGCTGAGACTTCAAGCTGTAATTTGACATCTTTCGTTAAACAGCACTTTACAGCGCTAAAAAGATGCAGTCCACTGAAGTTAATGAACATTGAATTTTGATGTTGTTTATATTTTGTTCTACGAAATTTTTTTATATGGCACTTTTTCCAAATTTTTTTTAACGCAAATCTCATCTATGCCAATTGTCATTTACGAGAATATACAACAAAGTCAAATGATAAGTTTACTGTGATTGTACCAAAAGATTGAATATACAGTAAATTTGCATACCATTTTAAGCAAGCGAACATATATGAACTTCAAGCGTCTCTGTCCAAACAAATAATAAATATATCAGCCTAATATTACGGAATCATATTATTCAGATATCTGACAACAAAATACCAAAAAATTATCCAAATCGGCGAACATGAAAAAAAAATGAATTTCGGACTCTCTTCAACCAATGTGTGCCACAGCTTCGGTGGCATACCTCTGTCCGATGGTCCATATTTTTAATGACTCTAAGACATAATTGAGGTTCAATGTCGATAATGTGCCGAATTATTTCATCCTTTAGCTCTTGAATTGTTCTTGGCTTATTGACTTACACGTTTTCTTTTAAATATCCCCAAAGAAAGAAGTTCAATGAAGTTAAATCACATGATCTTGGCGGCCAATTAACATTGCCACGACGTGATATAACATGGCCATTGAATTTCTCGCGCAAAAGAGCCATTGTTTCGTTGGCTTTGTGGCAAGTGGTACCATCCTGTTGGGACCACATTTCATTCAGGTCCATATCCTCAATGATATCGTCGTGAGACGTTCAATTGTTGGGCCCGACGACGAGTCGGGATTGACGGCTCTTTTGCCACAGTATCGTGAACAACAGCATTGTTTCCCGCAGAACGAACTGGGCGAGTATGCACTGTTGTTTTCACTTTTCCTACAGACCCGATTTTCTGAAAATGCATTTTCGTAAAAGGCTTCAACAATCTTAACGCATTATGCAATTGTGTACGGCTCCATGGTTGAATTTGTCAAACAATGAAACAAAGAAATGTCAAATTAAGTTGGGCAAAAAACTTGACATTAAGGTGTGATTCACAAATAACATCGTGCATTACGGTTGAACCACCCTTTAATTTCTTCTGAAATTAGAAAGTAAAAAATTTTTCACGTAGGTTCCTCCTCCAGCGTAGACGTCCGTTATGAAGGCATTTTTGCAAACACCCTTATTTGAAAGGAAATTTAAAATATGTCTTCTCTGGAGAATTGGCTAATACACTAATATCATACATTTTGGAATATTAGAAAGGTAAGAGGTAAAAATGAGGGTACAAAAGGGGAAAAGTCTTCCACTTTTCAGCCTACATACAGGAAATAATCGAGAGGTGTCAAATCGGACGACCATGGAGGCCCAATAATAGTTCCTGTTCTCCAATTGCCAAATTTTGATTTGAATAAGTCGATGGATGCAGTCGCCGTATGGCAAGTAGCGCCACCCTGTACTAACCACATCTCGCCCGGATCAATGTCATCCATATTTTCAAACAAAAAATCATTGATCATGATGCAGTAACGATATTCATTGACCGTAACGCGAGCTCCGACTACCTTTTTGTATAAATAAGGTGTAATGATACAATTGGGGGGTTAAATTCACCCAACGGTGTATTTTTAAGAATATAATAATTGTTTGCTAATAATCCAAAAAGAAGCCTCATCGATGAACACGCGAATTGCCAAATAAAGTAAATCTGGTTAATTTGGTAGCATTGTTGAAGCGTCAATCTATTCATGATGCTTTGCCAGAGTATACTGATCATAAATCTCAAAAAGTGAGCGCAGTATGACAGTTCTTTTGACAGCTAACCCTTTCGTAATTTCTATCGGGCTTAAAAGAACACATAAAGTATTCCATGAAGTATAGGCTAATGCAATTATGAAATACTTTTTTTTAATTTTCTCCAGAAAAGTGGTAAACATGGAGATCTAAAAAGGCTAAAGTCTTGCCTTCAACTGCCTGTCCAAATCCCTTCCACTAAATATCTGATATTTAAAATATGCATTCTTTGCAGTTTGTTCATTGGTAAGGTAATTTTGGTATGTCCGCCAAAAACGTTGTGAACATGAGGATTTTAAAAGGGGGAAAGTCTCCCTCCTAATGTTACGCCTACACTGCTTTGGCTAGTCACTTGATATTTAACATATGTTTTCCTTAGCTTAAGGTACTTTGTGGAATTTTCAAAAGGGGAAAAAGTTCCACCCTAATGGCCTGCTAAAATAGACAATCATCAAAGGGCGTAGATACTGAAAAGGGTTGTGTTGCGGCAACCGAAAATACTAAGTATTCTAATCTGCTGGCTCTGTGGAATTTTTTGAATTTTTATTCTCTACAATTTACTAAAAAAAATCATGTTTCTTTGCAATATAAAACAATTTATAAAAAAGAATATGATTACATGGTTTAAAATCATATCATTTAACAAAATAACAGATCAACAATACATAAAAACTTCTTTATCTTACAGACAAAGATTCAGTGAAAATTAATTCATTACTTTAAATAATTTATGCCCGTCAAATACCAATCTGCAGTGAAACAGATACCGCTAAATTGCTTTTAGAGATTGATTCATAAAAAATAAAAAAAAAAAAAATAAAATAAATTAATTTTAAAAAATTTCTGGATCCTCTGAAATGTCCAGGTTTGTTAGCAATTCTAAAAGGTATAATGGTAAACCATAAAAAATATAATTTTGTGAAGCGCATTGCATCTTTTGAAACTTTTAAAGCATTTTCTGATTTTATCAAATTTGACATAATTTCTTACTGAGTTTTTTAAATGTAGTTGAACTTGAGTCACAGTAGATTAACTCCAAGTCAAAGAACTATGATATTTTTTTCATTATATGATTAAATATTTTCACAAATAAAATTGAACGTAGCTCCTTAAGGTTTTGGTGGTGCATAGTTCACAGCATGTATCTGAAACACAGAAATATTTGAAATTGATTCATTCCATTTAGTGCAGCATGTTGATACAATATGAGACATATGTATCCTATTGGCCTTGAAAAGTAAAAAGAGCAGCTTTTGGTTTAGTTTTTTAGCATTATATTTTATTCAAATATAAATTTAAGTAACTGCAATGTAATATTTGATAAATGATTTTTTGGATTTTAATCTACTGATTCGAAATCTGATCGATCACCAAATTGTCAATTTCATAGTAAGTGAATACATTTAATGTCAATATTATTACACTATCATGATGTTGTTCACATGCATGTCTGCCACTTTCTCATAATACTGTAATGTTTCCACAAAAAACCATGTAAAAATGTTAATATATCTGATCATTTTTGAAAATGTCTTAAATATATATCATTATTATTTCCAGTAATCAATTCATTGTCGAAAAATTTCAAAATGATTTTATATTTAAAGTTTTTTTATTTTTTAACTCTTTTCAAAAATATATTTTTTTTTTTTTTCAATTATGTTAATCACTTCATTTCTTGTAAAATAATAACTTTCGTGTGGAAAATGTATTTGGAATGTGAATAAAATATTTTTTTTAAAGTAAAATCTGTAAAAGCCAAGAATTGTTTTGAATAAAAAGGCTTTTTATACAAAATACTAGATTTTTAGAAATTTTTCTGTAAGTAACCATTTAAATTCCTTTAAGTAAGACCATGAAACGCTTCAAACTGTTTCTAAGGTACAAATTAATATATTACTAAAACAAAACTTAGTTTCTAAGGTATTTTTTGAATTAAAAATTCTTAGATTCTGAGGACTTTTCATTATGGAAAATACTTAGATTCTAAGGATTTCTAGAGCTCATAATACAAAACACCCTTTTGATCCCACCAAATACAGAGCATTACCATGGCGCCATGAATATTCGGCTTCGGCGTCGATTTGGCTGGTTGGCCGGGCTTTACATATGACTTTTTGCGCTTGGGATTATCGTAATGTATCCATTCTTCATCACCAGTAACAGTACGGTGCAAAAATTACTTATTTTTGTAACCTTTCAAAATCTCTCGGCTTCAATTCATATGGTAGCCAATTTTCTTGCTTTTAAATGAATTCAAATGCTTTTAAACGTAGGGAAATGGCTTGTTATGTGACTCTCAATGATAATGCAAGTTCTTCGTCGAATAATGCTTCCAATTCCTCATCTTTAAACTTTTTCAGCTGTCTTCTGTGTCGCAATCACCACTTTTGAAGCTACCAACATTCGAAAACTTCCAGCAGCCATTTTCTTCAAATAAAAGAAGGTTATCAGACTTCCCCGCAAAACATCTTTTTTAGGCAAAAAAAATTCGACATTATTATAGCGATTGAAAAATATGTTGTTAACAATTTGCCGTCTATTGAATACTGAATTTTTATGACAGATGTTTATCTTCCCAAATACCATATTTGTTATTATTGACACAAACCATATGTGATAGTTATGCCATCGACATTATTAACTTGTTTACCCATATTATGGTACCATATTATGGTAAAATTATTGTTATTTTATCAAAAAAAAAAAAAAAATGCTCTTCGACTATAATAGCTCCAACCATGTTTTTTTTCTGCGTGTAGGTATAATTAATCAAGAGATTTTGTTTTATGCATAAAGGATTAGTTATAAATTTATTATATAAAAAAAAATTTTACAAAAAAAACTTATGATATTGCTTAGCCATGAAAAAGATGAGTTTTCTCAAATACTGCCATTGACATCATTTTGACATTTCTGTATATTCAATTTGGCAATTGCTTGACACTGAATAAAGTGATAGATCCCATAACAGGTCCTTGCACCAATTCTACTATTATATTATCTACATTTGTACCAACTCAATTATCCCTACTATATATGTATATGTATAAATTAACCTAATTCTATACAAACGTATGTACTTGTTAGTTATTTTTTTTCAAAGTATATGCCATAACTTACAATTCTTTGTAGCTGTAAACCAGTCTAACCGTGTTTATTATTTGATGTTGATTTAATTTTACATTGTGTGTTCATGTTTGGGTTTTTCTTTGCACTCATCCCATGATCCTTACATAAACCGCAAAACAACAAAATAAATAAATAAATAAAAAAATGAAATACTTCTATGTATTTAATAACTAGAAAAAAATAGTTACATCAACAACAACAACAAACTAAAGTGTATAGAAAAACCACAATAAAAAACTTTAGCCTTTATACTCTACTCGTCTATTGTGTTGAATTAGAGAAAAATTAATTTGAGTGGTTTTCTTACAAGAATTGTTTCATAAATTTATTTTCAAAGAAAAACAAAATTGTTCTAAGCCAACTCTAAAAAAATAAAAAAGGGAAACAAACATATAAAAAAATATATGTTTTATATTCCACAACGTTATATCATTTTATGGATTTATTAACTAAGCTGCTTACCAATCATTATTCGAGAAACTGGTAAGTTGCCGTATAATTGTCACTTTAACTCTTAGTCCCTATTTAAGTATCCAATTTAAAACTACAACAATAACGTGATGTTACACAGAGAAAATAGATTCATTGTGACGACCGAATTTTTTGCCAACTGAATAGTTTGGTTGCAGCAACCGATTTATTCGGCTGTCGCAACTAAATGTTTTCCTGGTCCAATTGAAATATATGGTTTTAATAAAAATTCTGTTGTGTTAAATGAATTTCGTTGGCTACATGCAAAAATGTCGGTGACTCCAACCAAACCATTCGATTGACACAATGAATATGTTTTCTCTGTGTATTAAATTCGTTTTTATATAAATGTTTTTTGTGACGATAACTAAAAAAAATTATTGTTAGATAGTTATATGTTGAATACATTTGAACGCTAATGAACATGTAAAAATCTTAAACTGAAAGTGGGAAGAATATTTAACACTATTGAAGAAAAAATTTCAATTTAATAATTTTTCAGTGGAATCGATTAACCGATTCCTCGATTAATCGTCTCTATTTCAGTTAACGCCGAAACAAATAATTTAAAACTGAAATAATTATTCGACCCGAATAATCGGTTAAAATAGTTCGATTAACTGGTTAATTTTTTCAGTTTTTTTTTCTTCTTAAAACTTCCTAATTTTGTAACTTTGGGAAAAAAATTAAAAAGCAATTCTTCGAAATTACGCTATTTAAAATGCAATGGATTTTATAAAGATCGAGTAAAAAAGATCCTTGAGGATTACATAACTTTTTGGAGCTTAAGGATACATCGTACGTTGTACAGTTTTTAATTTTTGCTTCAATTGGTTTAAAAATTCTAATTAATACAAATTATATTTTTACGTCCTTTACTACAAGGTTGCATTTGTTTCAAATCAAATTCATATAATTGACTTTTTAATTACATAGAAATTCTTTCTTTTCTTCTGCCAAGAAAATTTTTACAATCGGTTTCAATTACATCACTTCTATAGCATATTCCAATGGAACCAATACCATGGAACTCGATCCCAATTACATAAACCTAAATACAAGATATAGCTAACAAAGACTGGTACCAGAAATGGTTTTAGAAGCAATATTTAAAGGGTGTCCCAAGAAGAACGCAATTTTTAAATTTTAAATAAAACACAGATATTTAAAAAAAATCGTGAAACTTTTTTATATCGTAAAGTAGACAGAATGAGGTTATGTATGGAACAATATATCGTGCAGATGGCCGCCGCGGCTTTTATGGCATGCACGCGATCTTTTAATGAAATTTTCAACGACCGTTTTGCATGAATGCTGCGGTATTTCATTAATGCAGCGTCCAATTTCCTCTCCATTTTTACTAACCTCGTACCTTCTACTAGCAAACAATAAATCATCGGTGTTAAAACCCACAAAAAAAACATATTATTGAAAGAACTTGTGAAATGACCTAGTGTAGGTTGTAGGTCTAGCTGAGTATATAAGTTGCAATATACCCTCAAAATTTCGAGATATAGAGAAAAGAGTATTTTTTTGGACTGGCGCAATTAAACTTTTCTAACTTAGGCCCATTATTATAACTTGCCGACAGCTAAAGGTAGGATGTTAACGGGCATATTATTACTTTTTCGTTATTATAAGTACACTAAAGAAAGTTTGTAAGTTAAAATAACTGAAGATATAATTTAAAGGAATGATATTTCATTTAAAAACCGGTCTACTTAATGTATATTTAAATTAAATGCCATTTGTTATTTATTTTCAAATTTTGATTAATCAACTGACACATCCGTAAGAAACAAATGATATAATCAGTTAAAATAAATGTCAAAATTTTACCTACCAATCCTTAAAAAATAAAGTTTTTTTTATTTATTTGAAATTATTTCCGTTTTTGTATTTTTAATTTTTTTTTAATATACTCGTACAATACAAAATGTATGTATGCATATGAAGCTTTAAACACTTTTTATGTGAATGTGTTCTTGTAATTTGTATTGAAAAATTTTGTATATATACAACCAATTTAAATAAAAAACATATTGAAATTTTTTGAATATATTTTTTTTTTTTTGAAACAGACAGCAAACAAAATTTAAATTTGTAATGACTGTTACGGACACAAATAAACCACAAGTTTCCGTTTTGTGGGTAAATTTTTATTAAATTTCAACCAAATGAAAAAAATAAATGAAACTGAAAAAAATGGTAAATGATAGTAAATTATTTCGAATAAATGTATAATAAAGTTAATATAGATATTTCTTTGAAAAATAAATGTATGTTCCTTTATTTTTAATTGGAACAGAAAACTTTTTTATTAAACTACAAACAGTTAACTACATAGTATTCTGAGTGTACACTTTAACCTAAAAAGGAACCGATAAGCTGAAGGTAAGTTCATCTTACCTTTAACTTTTAACGTTAGGTTTAAGAATTTAAAGTTGCCACATTTTCTGCTCTGCAGTGTACTTGCCGTGTAGTTTTTTGACCGTATCATTGCTGCTTGGTTTATTTCTGTGTTCGGCATCGACAATGTAAATTTTTTACAACAAACATTTTGATCTTTTACACAATTCGAAGAAATTTTGTTTTACGTTTGTATATTTTGTTTGTTGTAAGTAAATAAATAAATAAAAGTACGTCGTTGCCGCTATGTATTTTAAAAAACCATTTTAATTTGTCAAAAGTAATCGGTTTTTGCTCTGGTAATGCCATATTTTCAATAAACTTAATTTTATTTTATAAGGAAGTTATAATAACCAAAAAAAGTAAAGGTCACTTGATTCCTCACTTTAGCTAAAGTTACCTTTAATTAACACGCACCTTAAAGGCAAGTTATAATATTTGGCCTTAGTTATTTTTTTTTACCGATTTCGAAACGGCCAACGGCATTAATTAGAAGTGAACGCGCTCTTTCGAAATATATATACTTCCCGTATACTATTTATATAAATGTGTAGAAAATTTTTCAATAATATAAAAATTTTTCATTTTTTTTTTTAAACTTTTTAATTTTCTAATCTCAAACGTAGTAGATTAAGTAAAGATTTAGAAAAAATAAACGTAATAAAAAACATAGTTCGTACTTTAAATTATTTCTTTTGTTGAATCATATAATCGAAATCAGATTTTCGTTGTTTAGAAAAAGTACTATAATTTTGTCAATTTTTAACCAAAGTTTTGGGGGTATATTGCAACTTATAAAACCGGTTATATAATACACTCAGCTAGACCTAAAACCTACACTAGGTCATTTCGCAAGTTCTTTTTCAGTGTAGTACCGTGTTGTTACTCTAGATTTTGATAAAAGCTATTTCAACCTTAGAATATAAGAAACTTTCTTATATATTTGTTTTTGAATTGCCAGAGCTTTAACATAAAACCTATTACAATGTTTATTTTAATTCTTAGCAATCAAATTTTCGTAACAAGCACTATGACGTTATTTATGTTCTAAAATAATAATAAAAAATTGATTTTAATTCGAAAACTTAATTTTATTAAAAATTACAAAAAAAAAAAAATATATAAAAACGAAAACAATAATATGAAATTTTGCTGTTTATTTGACTTAATTGATTTACAAAAAAAAAAAAACAAAATACAAAGTTATCGAACTTAAGTAAAAACAAGTTGTTTCGTGAAAAGTGTTGAAGAATTCTCTTATTTGAACAATTTTCTACGTAAGAAGAGTCCTCCTCAGGAATATGAATGCTTAAAAGTTTTATTGATTTTTGTAAATCTTGAAAAATTTTCTTAGGTCGACTTTTGAATGCAGCTACTGTTTATCTAAAAATTTTCAAATTTTTCGACAGTGACAAATAAAGAATATTAAATACCAGCACTATCGACAAAATACAGTACAGTACAGGGTTTACTTCCACAAAACATGACTCACAACATTTACTTTTTAAAGAGTCCTCAGCATCCTCCCAAAAACCACCAATATTCTAAAGCATGATTTCTTAAAAAGTCTCAGGATGCTTCGAATATCATAAAAAAAAATTCTTTATAAACTAATGCAGCTATGAAAAGCAGTTGTTATTTAGGAAACATATACGTTTAGTCTGCATTAAACAATTAATCAATAATCGTAAATAACCGATTAATTAATTTTCGTCATTTTTCGAATAATGCCCTAACTGGTTAATCGGCAGGGTCGAATAATTGGAAACACTACATTTTTGGTTTTTGATTTATAATCATACGCACTGATGTCAATATAATGAACATTAATTTTAAATTACCAATATTCCCTACTCGAAATGGACCAGTCACAGTGTTGGTCACGTGACCGGAACTTTTTGGTAGAAACCAGTCCCCGAGTTGGTTCTCTTGTATGAAAGTAACCGGTAACTTTTACATGGTTTTGTCATAGGAGGTGGCATTTTCTACCTTTTAGCTACTTGCGATATATCGCTGACCTTGTTTAGGGTACCATATCACTGCATTGGAATAAGTAATCGTGCTATGTTGCAGAAATTGAAGGCAATGTATAGTTTCGTAACATATCACTAAACCGTTTCAAGCGAACATGACTCAGAGCAGAAAACAAATAATTAGCATTTAACCTGTCATACGTGTGTCTTATGAAGAACGTGTTTCAAAAAGATTCCAAAAGGTCCAGCTATTTAATTAAACAAAAAATTTATTTAAAATGTTTTTTCGTAAAATATTTCTTAAATATATTCTTATGAAATAAAATATTAACTTGAGCTCAAGTATGACGAAGAAAATAAAACTTATTTTTATAATTTTTTTTATATAAATAGTATATTTTTGGAATCTTTCAATTTTGGTATCGTGTGTGATTACTAAGAAGACAGAAATGTAAGTTATAAGTAAACTTTGGGTTCTGAAGAGATCTTTTTGCCGGATCGAAAGACATGCATCAATTTGCTTTGTTTTTGTAAATATACGGAAGTTGAAAGCTCGCTACAAATAAAAATAAAATATCTTTTGACATGAAATTTTAAATTTTTTTAATGCAGTTTTTTTTTCATTTTTGACAATTATTTTGTTTTTCCTAAGTTTTTTTTACTGAATATATAATTAAATCTATTAGATAAACTGAGTGTTATAACGCCACTTAAGTTTTTTTTTTAATAACAATAGGGGAGCTGTGATAGTTTCCCATTTTTATTTATTTTAATTTAATAAATTTATTTAATTTAAATTTAAGTTTTTATAAAATATATTTTTTGACTGTTATAAATTTTGATTCACAAATTTTACTGAAAACTGTTGACATAAAAAACTAAGAAATATAAATAACAAAATTACAACTTATTTCCAGAAATCTGGGGGTAGTACAAGTACAAATGACGCTGAACGTTCTGGACGCCTAGTTGAGGTCTGTCTCTACACCCAAAACTATTGAAAAAATTCACGATATGGTTTTAGCCGATCGGATATTAAATGTGCGATAGATTGTGGTAGATATAGGCATCTCACATGCCTCAGTGGTTTCAATTTTGAACGATCACTTGGGTATGAGAAAGCCTTCCGCAAGATGGCTGCAATGGAATCGCGTGACAGCTTAGTTTCCTTCACAAAAATCCATGAAGTAGACTACGAATTGCCCCTTCGTTCACCTTATTCTCCGGATTTAGCCCCCAGTGACTATTTCCTATTTTCAAACCTAAGGAAATGGCTCGGTGTAAAGAGATTAGCTCCAACGATGAAATTATTGATCAAACAAATGCCTATTTTATGGACCTCGAAAAATCCTGCTGTTGAACGCAATGTAAATGACGGAACTTGCTTGGGAGCAGTGTTGCATTTCATATAACTACGAGTGAAGTTCGAAAAGTCACGGACTTTTTGATCCGCCCTCGTATAATATGAATCATACGCCTTGTATGTCTAATAAAATGAGGGATACAAATTAAATAAATTTTTATTAATATTAAATCCCAGCATCTTCATAACTTTCATATTGAATAATTAAATAAATGGGAAAGATTACAATAACAAAAATCAAATTAGAAAATGATTTTATATATTTAAAAGGTCTATTTAATTTTCATTTTATAATTTTATAAATACCCTTTAGTTAAGCCTATAAAGCTTAGTTAAGGTTACCAGTAAAAAGGGTATCAATTTAAAGAAAAAATAAACTTGTATGACCCTTTCAACAGTCTGTTATATTTTGCTCAAAAAATAAAAAACAATAATAATAATAATAATAATAATAATAATAATAGCCCCTCACTTTAGTATTTTAAAGTACAAAATAAAGCATAATACTACTTAATTTTATATTGTTTCAGATAATAACCATAATAATGAAATTAAATTTTTTTTGTGTAAATAGAAGAAAAAGGCTTATTTTTTATAACGTACTTTGTTAGAATGATTGTTGTAAGAATAAGCCTCGTGTTTTTTTTTTATTTTAGAAAATTGTGTAAGTACATATAATCGACTTACAAATATAAAATTTAAAAAGAAAATCAAATTTTCATTAAATTTTGATTTAAAGTTATGGGGGATCGCAGTAAATACACGCAGAGAAAAAGCATGGTGGCAACATGATCACTGCTACTATATTATGCTTGCTGCATTCGTGTATGATTGTAGCAATTAAGTTATTGGTTGATAAATATATTTTAACTATCCATATTGTTGCCACCATCATTATTATTGTAAATATTTTATTATTTTATGATCGCCACTTTCTATTTTATAACATGATTGGCTATAACCATACTGTAGTAACAAATATTCTGACTATGACAAAATCTGATTATTATGGAACTAAAAAATGCTGATAATTAACAAGTAATAATGAATCAAATAAAACAATACTTTGACATTTGCAGTCATAAAAACATTGTATCAGTTCATTCACCCATATAAAAATGAAAATGTATGGTAATTTTTACATTATAATTTACACTAATCAATTCATTGTTGAAAAATTTATTGTCAAAAAGATTCTATACAGGTTGGTTGAAAAGCTCCTGCGCTCACCAAGAGATGGCACTGCTAGCTCCAAACTTTTTCTTTTCTCAAGTTGGTATAACTGTCCTGAGAACACATGCAAAGTTGCAAGTCATTCTGTCAATTCTTTCTTTGTTTACAAGCCATTTGAAGTTGACGTGTCATTGATTTTTTTAATATGGAAAAAATTTAATATCGTGCAGTCATTAGATTCTTTGTTTTGAAGGCAAAGGAAAGTTATGAACAATTGTTAGAAGTGTATAAGGAGTTCTCACCTTCAAAACGCACCTTTGAATTTTGGACTGGTGAATTTAAACGTGGTCGTACCAGCCTTGAAGACGGTCCACGCGAAGGACGACCAAAAACTGCAACCACAGTAGAAATCATTGAGCAGGTACATAATATGGTTAGTGAAGATCCAAGTTTGACTAAACGTGAAATTGCTAATACCATAGACATCTCAGACGAACGAGTACTCTATATTTTACATGAAGAATTACGTATGAAAAAACTGTTTGGAAAGTTAGTGCCGCACACATTAACAATTCAACAAAAACTGGATCGAAAACAAATTTCTCAGCGTAATTTGGAGCGTTTTAAGCCGAATAAAACCGACTTCTTGCGTCTTTTTAAACTATGATGAGACTTGGATCTACCTAAATTGAAACAAGAACGTTTACAGTGGACTGAAGCTGGTTGTTCAGCTCCAAAGCAGGTGAAGTTACAACGATCAGCAAAGAATGTTATGGCATCAGTTTTTTGGGATGCAAAAGGAATTTTGTTGATTGATTATCTTCAGAAAGGTAAAACAATCAACTCTGAATATGAATATTATTGCAGCCTTTTGGATCAGCTGGATGACCTGGTTTAAAGAAGAAAAAAAATCATTTTTCATCAAGACAATGCACCTGCTCACAAAATTCAAAGAATTAAAGTACGAATTGCTTGAACATCCACCGTATTCACCAGATTTGGCTTCCAGTGACTACTATCTCTTCAGAAATCTTAAATAATTCCTTCGTGGAAAGCATTTTTCGTCGAACGAAGAGGCCATAGCAGCCTTAGACGGTTATTTTGCAGAGCTTCCCGAAAACCATTATAAGGATGGGATAAAATTATTGGAAGATCATTGGAACAAGTGTATTGAGCTTCTAGGAGATTATATTGAATAAAAAAATATATTTCGTAACAAAAACAGTATTCTTTCATTTCGAGCGCAGGAACTTTTCAACCAAACTGTATAAACATTTTATATATTTAAATTATTTTCAATAAAAATAATAATATATATTTTTTTTAATATGTTCGTTAACTTATTTCTTGTAAGACAACGATTTTCTTGCGAAAAAAGTACTCAGAATACTAATAAAATATTTTTTTTATAAGGAAACATCTGTAAAACACAATAATTGTTTTGTACGAAAAGGTTTCTTATAAAAAATAATAATTTTTAGAATTTTTTTTGACAGAAACATTTTTAGATTCTATGGACTTATGCCTAAAGTAATATTTTCAGAAAAATTAATAAATTCTTAAAAAAAACTGTATAAAAAATTCTTAGTACTTTTCATCATAAACAATACTTTCAATAAATAGAATAATAGAAATAATCTTAGATTCTAAAAACCTTTTCTAGGAATCTAAGAATTTTTCTATTTGAAAAAGTCTACAGAATCTGTATTTGTTATTAAAAAAATCATTAGAATTTTAAAATATTTGAAGTATTTGAAGTCCATATAATCAAAGAAGTCTTCTTGAAAAAATCTTTAAAATCCCGACGTTTTCTGATTGTGATTATTATTATTATAGCGAGCTTTCAACCTCCGTATATTAACAAAAACTAAATTTTTTCTTTAGGAAAACCAATTCTTAAAGACATATTCTTAAATTTAAAGAACTTTTTTATATTCATAATGTTACTGTAGAGACGATATTATGGTAAAATTATGCTTATTTTATTATAATAATATGATAACTATATTATAGTATGACTATGGTTGGCACAGACATTATGCCAAAAATATATTTATGCTCTTCGAATATAATTGCCCTAACTATTTTTTTTCTCTGCATATACATTCAGGCTTTTAAATATTACAAATTTCCTGAATAAATTTTATTATAAAGCACAATGTTACATTGTGTGTGTACTGACTCAATTTTCTAAGGAATTTCTTTTGTAGCTGCTGTATACATGGAAAAAGTCCATTGTACATTTTCTTACTTTTTAAAACTTTTCTTTTGCTTTTCAATTCAACACTTTCTTTATTTTTGAAAACAAATATATATTGTATAAATTACAGAGGTTTATTTCTTTATTTACATCTAAAACTTTGCTTTGGGCTTCGTTTGAAATACGCCTCTTCCACCTCTGTTTTCCATGTTATTGTCAATTAAAATCTTGCTTTTATTTAATTTATTTTTTTTTTTTGCCTTTAAGCTAAAAAAATTGTTGTTATTTAATTTAATATGAAATACTAAATGGTTGAGTGTACTGTACTTTAAAAGTTCTTTGTCACAGCTGTATGTTAATGAAGTTGTTATATTAAGGAGTGAAATCGAAAAAAACTGGGATACACGTTTTCGGTCACTCTTAATTTTTATTGTAACAATCAAAGTAAAAGTTAAAATACGTCAATTAAATTGGTTATTTTATCCAATATTCATAATTCGAAAAATTTATTGAATTTATTGATGTTCTACAATTTGAAGCAAATCTTAAAGAAAATTGTTTTTAAATAAAACCATAATTTCGTTACATCATTGCAGAATGTTGAAGCAATTTAGCTCAAAAATGTTCAACAGGTCGAAATTTTGCAAACGTACTATTTCCAGAAAGTTCTAGTAAGAAAGGCACAGGAGACTAATAAAACAAAAATTTATTAAGATATATTAAGAACTATTTATAAAAAAATAATGTAATTTAAAATAAAATCGATTCAAAAAAATTAAGGTTTATTTTATATTGATTGAATTGATGGTTGGTAAATAGCACATACTTAAGCCATTTACGGCCGCATATCTTTTTAGTTTTTCTTGTAAAAATAAATAACAAGAGATAAAACACATATTGAACTAAACTATAGTCAATTTGAACATAGCAAAGTACTGTTAAACTAAATTCTTTACCAACATTACAACCAATAATCTGCTGTATTATGTTTCTTTAATATTTTATAACATTCACACGTTTCAGAAAATAATTATTTATGTCAAAGACTAAAGGCCCAACTTCAATTGGCTTAAGTGACATATGCTTTGTTTTGGTTTGAAACGAAATTTAAATTTTAAACAATTTTTGATTTTATACTAATACCTATGTTAAGTCACTTAAGCTATGATTTTACAGCATTTATTAAATTTATGGTATTTTCAATCCAAGCATATTGTTTGCATTGCCGACGTTATGTCAACGGAGACAAATTCGCTCCAACCAACAGTTTTTGAGTTTTATCAAATGGGTAACAGTAAAATGCTGTCAAGAGTGTTTAATCCAAATTGTGCCAACGCATTACTAACCGTCGCCGACACTTTGCCAGTACTGTGCCCATCGCTGGGATAAATTCTTTATGGCCTGGTCAAACCACTGAAAAAATAACCCAAAATTTGATACGTGTGTTTTATACACTTTGAAAAAAAAGTTAGTAGAAAAATTTGTAAACGGTTTTCAATTCTACTTTATTATTTTTGTACTGATTTTTTTGTTTTTATTTTTATTAACATTTTATTTGCAATCTATTTTTACAACATTTATAATATAGAATACCTTAACATGTTATGAAACTTCTTTAAGCCTAATACCCTAATTTGGTTTTGTATAAATTTACATGCACATTATTACAAAAAAAGATATAAAAGAGAAAATATTAAGCTGTTATCTATAAGGTAGATCTAATACATGTATTCTTTTCAGTCTTCTAATCTCTTCAGTTTCATCCAATAAAGTTATAGCTAATGTGTTACAATGATCACTAAGTCGATCTATATATCGGGAGCTATACCTATTTATTTCATCTTTAAACCCGGATATTTTAAGATCTTCATAAGTTCTTTTGTTGATTACAAACCATGGAGCATTGGCAATACGCCTAAAAGTGTTGGATTGATACCGTTGAAGTATTTCTACATTGGAGTTACTTGAAGTTCCCAATAACTGAATGCCATATGTGCATACTAGCTTCCAAATGGATTTATATAATCTGACTTTATTTTCAAGACTATGGTCTAATTTGGGTCCCTATAACCAATACATCTTTTTAGTTTTAATATCAAGGTGATGATTTTTTTGCTTTGATATGTTCGTGCCATATGAGTCTTTTATCAAGATGAATTCCTAGATATTTGACAGAATTAGTTTTTGGGATCTCAGTACCATTTACGTATAGTGAAGGACATTCTTTATTTCTAAGGGTAAACGTAACATGATTTAATTTTTCTGCATTGATATTTATTTTTCACTTTGTTAGCCATTGCTGGATTAAATTTAATTGTGTTTGAACAAAAAAGTATGCTTCCACTGGTGGATTCACTTAGCGATATTATAGATTTTTTGTAAAAAAAATATTATTTAGTAGTTTTTTTTTTGCTATTTACACTTTACAAATTACAAAATTTTTACAGAGTATTTTAAAATTTTTGTTGCTAACTTCAGAAATCATTTTACAAATTTTTGAAAACCGATTAGATAAAATTGGCAAAAAAATTACTAATTTAAAAAAAGTTGATATATTGAAGAAAATTTTATTTCTATTAATTAAAATTTATACATATAAATTTAAATTGCCTTATGATGTTACATAGGTTGAAAGAGCGATCGGTAGTGAAGATACTTTTCACAACCGACTCATGTCCAAAAATAGTTCTAAAAATCAGCCCTTAAAATAATTATATTTTACCTTAAAATCGGAAAAATTTATTACCAATTAAAAACAAAAATAATAAATACGTTTATGTTCTTACTAGTTTTTAAGCCCTTGAATTTTTTTTAATTTTTTCTAAAATATTTTTTGAAAAAAATAGATAAAATAAAAAAATGTTGCTCGATAAACAAAAAAATATAAATTTATATATTCGAATTCGTAAGGCAATTTTAAAAGAAATTTGCAGTTTTAAAGTGTATCAAGTGTATTTAAAAATAATTGGTTTAATTTTTGCATTTTAATAATTTTTTTATATACATATTTCGAGCGCTCCGGTAGGCAAGTTGGTAGCGTGCTAGCTTATCAGTGCGGGGGTCGTGGGTTCGATTCCCACCAGAGGCTCTGGATTGTTTTCGGTACAACGAGCCGAAAGCTTTGTTACCAGTGTTCGGTTAGGGTATTAAGATATAATTTGTAATTATATGTTTAATAAAATAAATAAATAAATAAATATATACATATTTAAGTTATAACTTTACTCTATTTTTCAATTTAATCAATGAGCATTGAGATAAGTACACTAATATTTATCAAAAATTTTAGTAGCGATTAAAAACTTTCCTCCTATTTCTATTTCACTAATATTTAGTAAAATTTGCTGCTGGTTTAAGCAGATCTATTTTAGATCGCAATTTACAGCAATTTATTGAAATTTAGTAGCGCTTAAGAATATTTTATATTTATTTGATTGTACTAATATTAAAAATATTTAGGATTTTTTTTTTTTTGCTGATTTTAGCAAACCGATTTTAAATTCCACTTTACAAATTGTTTACTAAAATTTAGTGGCGGATACTAATTTTTTATACTAATTTCATTGTAATACACATCAGCAGACATGTGTTGCTATGATTAACCGCTGGTTTTAAATTAGCAGAATTTCCCTTAATAACAGCACCATTACAGCACCAATAACAGTTTCCATTACAGACTTTTTTTTGGTGAGTTTAGAGTATGGTCTTATTCGAAAGGGAAATAGTCTTCCTCTAAACGGTCTACCGAAACATATTTTTAAATATCGTGTGTGCTCTGTGGAGTATGGGCTAATTTTTAATTAAGGCACTTATGGAATTTTTGTTCTGGAAAAAGGTAAAAATGGGACCGAAAACAAAAACAGTGCCTCGCTTAATGGTCTGCTCAAACCGCTTTTGCTAGGAACCTGAAATTTAAACAACGAAGGGAATTGCATAAGTAGGCAATTGGAACAAAGTGGAATGTGTCGGGAAATGAATGGAACTGAAAATAAGGTCAAAGGGAACGAAAGGGAATGGAATAAGGAATGACACAAGGGACACAAAATCTAATGAAGCTGGAAACAAGTGAAATAGAAAAATTACACAAGGGGAACAAAATGGCATGGAACGAGGAACGATTGGAATTAAAATACTAGAAAAGGGGAATGAAATGAAATAGAATGGGAAATGAATGGTTTTCAAAATATAAAGAAGGGGGAACGAAATATAATGGGAAAAATGGAACTGAAACACTAAACACATGGAACAAAATCGAATGGAGCGATATTGAATCGCAGTGATATTTACCGATTTAAAAATATTTTTATTTTATTCTATGTTGGTAAAATTTTTTTTATTTCTACTTTAAAAATTAAAAAAAATTGTTTAATATTAAAATTTTAATTTATGCAACTTCTAAATAATAACCTTCCCAATTATTTATTGTTTGCATAAGATTCTAATAATCCTATACTATAAATATTGCGGACTTAAACGCTAGTATTCACATATTATTTAAATCTCTGAAAAATAAAGCTGGACCGTGACACATAAGTTTGCGGGTTCGATTCCCAGTGATGGCATCATCAATTAAGAAAAAATATTGTAGTCTGTTTGAGATTTTAATCTCTCATACATATCGCAACGTCCACTTTGTGTGTTCTCATAGCGCTTAACCCCACTGCAAGCAAAAACAAAATTAAAAATAACAGGACTATGAACAAAAAAAAATTAAACAATTTATCAACTCTTAATCAGATGGCAGACAATAACTGTCTTAAAAATGACAGTGTTGCCGTATTTGAAACCCTTCATATTTTAATAACTTTTATCTCTGATAAGGGACAAACCTTTTCCAAAGAAAGAAACACATGAATTAGTAGGGGTGTTGCTTCTCTTTGTAAAACAAAACCAGACAAAACAAAATCTTATCTACACTAAAACCATAACGGACATGTCCGCTTGTATTAACATGTGTAAACTAAAACACTGAAAGTTAAAATTATTGCTCAAATAGGGGTATTTATGGGAATAAATGTTCAACAAAAAACAAAATGCAAGCAATATGCAATAAATGGCGGGAAAGCAATATAAATTTTCATATAAAAGGCATTCCAAAAAAAATCAAATGCATTGTTTTCATTACCACAATTTTCTTTATCAAAAGCAGCACAGAACATAAATCCGCATAAAATATGAATAAAGCAAACTTAATTTGAAATTTCAACATTAAGCTATTTTTTGTTTAACTTAATGGTTATCTGTTTTTTTTTTCAACGATCACACTCCTTATATTTTGCTGATGTTGTCACAAAGGTACACTCACCAAAAAAAGTCTGTAATGGCGACTGAAAATTTTGCTGTTATTACGGGAAATTTTGCTAATTTCAGCACAGCGGAATTTTTTTGCTAATATTGGCAGCACATATCTGCTGACGTGTAATGTAATGAAATTAGTAGAAAAAATTGGTGGCCGCTACTAAATTTTAGTAGACTTTTTGTAAAGTGAAATATAAAATCAGTTTGCTTAAATCAGCAAAAAAAATTTACTAAATATTGTTAATATAAGTACAACCAAATTATCGTAGTATAAAAAAATTAGAAAATTTTAGAAAATTGCTGTCAACTTAATGAATTTTAAAATACAGCAAAATTTTAATTTATAAAAAAAATATTATAAAAATGAACAAATTAACTCAATTATTTGTAGATACACCACAAGAAAAATTTGGTTGCAATTCGATCAAAACCATTAAGATTTATTTGAAATCACTTTTTTTATGTAATCCATTATAAAAGCAAAACTATTGTATTGGTAATTAAAAATAGGGAAAATGAACTAACAAACAGTACTATTATCCAATTATTGGTATTTCCAATCATCTTTTAAAGTAAGATTCGGTCATTAACTGCGTGCAGTAGAGGTAACCATTTATTTAGTGAATATAGTAGAAAACAAGTAAGAGCGGCTAAATTCGGCTATGCCGAATCTTATATACCCTTCACCATGGTTGGGAAAAAACTGAAGTTTATATATAGACATATATGAAATGGACAGATTTATATACGCACGCCTTTAAAAGGAAATTAACCATTTAGTTTGGAGATAAAACTTGGACTCGGGAAGATTTATGGTTCCAGAAAATAGGTATTTTAAAAAAATTTATGTTTTGGGCATAACTTTTTTGTATCTGAACCGATATTTCCGAGTTTTTCAGCAAATATGTTATACTAAAGATTTTCGATCTTTTGCTATATAAGAAGTATCCATAGGTCATAATACAGCTCTAGAATAGTGTTTGTTGTTTGTGTATAAAAGGTGAAGAGGTGAAAGAAAATTATTTCAACAAATCGTTAAAAGAAATCACTACAACTGCATGTGTTTTATTTCTACAAAATAGTTTGATTTAGCTGGCAAATTTGCATTTGGGATTTTATTTCGCTTTTTTATTAGAAATATTTGTAATTTCTTTAGCTTAATTTTAAAAATTTGAAGGAAAATAGTTTATAATTTTTTTTATAAATTATTATAAGTTATGACCTAAAATAGTTGCACTCAAAGGTAAATTATGTATAAAATTTTCTCAATATGTGAGAAATAAAATGGTTTAAAAATCTTTTTATAAATTCTTTTAAATCGGAGCAAAAAATAGAAATAAAACCGTTTGTATTTTGTTTGTATCAGAGGGTTTTTATAAAAATGTTGATGTTTTTAGCCTATTTATGGATTATTTAATTATTAAAATAAAATTTTATATAAATTAATTACTAAATGTTAAAAACACAAAAATAAGCAAAAAAAAAATCTTAAGAAAATAATAAAAAAAATGTACAAAAAAAATGGGTTGACCTGACCGAGATTCGAACCCGCGGCCTTAGAGAAAAAAAGTATTTGTGACATAGCGTCTAGACAACTGAGCTTTTAAAGCTCACACAAAACCATCGTCAATAGAGGTACATATATAAAAGTCTTCGTTCATTAGAGATTTGTTTAGTTTTTATTTAAATGACAAATCTTTATATGTGTGTTGTTTGTGTATAAAAGGTGGAGATGAAAGAAAAGAATTTTATTTATTAATATAAAATTTTATATAAATTAATTATTAAATGTTAAAAAAAAAAAACAAAAATAAGCAAAAAGAAAAGTCTTAAGAAAATAATAAAAAAAATGTACAAAAAAAAAAGTGAATTGACCTGACCGAGATTTGAACCTCGAACCCCGCGGCCTTAGAGAAAAAAAAAGTATTTGTGACACAGCGTCTAGACAACTGAGCTATTGAAGCTCACATAAAATCATCGTTTATAGAGGTACATATATAAAAGTCTTCGTTATTTAGAGATTTGTTTGGTTTTTATTTAAATAACAAATCTTTGTATGTGTGTTGTTTGTGTATAAAAGGTGGAGATGAAAGAAAAGAATTTTAACACATGGATGTGTTGTTATGCTCAAAATTCTACAGACATATTAAACAAAGGGATTTTACTGGAAAAATTAGAGGTAGTCCTGGGTTTTTGCTAATATCTCAGCCATTTATTAACCGATCTGTCTGATTTTTAATAGCAAACTGAAATGGATCACATGTAACAGAAATAAAAAAGAATCAAGTCCTCATCATGTCTGGGTTCTTCGGAAAACCCATTTCAACACACAGACGGACAGACGGACATCGTTAAATCAACTTCGCTCTTCATAAGGACCCAGAATATATATACTTTATAGGGTCTAAGATCAATATTGTAGAAATTACAAACGGAATGACAAACTTATATATACCCTTCCACCTGTGGTGAAGGGTATAATAATTACAATCAATCAAATTTATTAAAAAATTATCGATATTTAAAAGTGGTAACTACAAATACGGTTATTATTGATTATAGATGCCACTAAAGATTGGTGTTGGCAAACGAATTTTAAACTATATTTATTTTCTTACAAATGAATTAATTTTAAAAATAGCCATCAGCATTTATAAGAGTTTGAGATATAGTGGGTGGAGAGGTAGCCTAGAACTCCGAATAGCCGAGTTCAAATCCCGGAAAAGGCAAACATTTATTTTTTTTTTAATCAAAATTAAATATTAAAATGTTTAAATAGCAAATAAAGCTAAGAAAATTATAAGTAGTAGTGGTGCAGTAAGCAAGAGTGTGAACTATGAATCCGAATGTCCAGGTTCGATACTAGAAAAATTTAAAAAAATTAAATTTTTCTTTAAATAAATTTTGTGGAACGAAATCATATTTATGTGGAATATAAATATTAAATAAGACATTTGAATATTGGCTTTCACGATTAAAAATATAATTTAATATGAAGATAGTTGTCGTAACCGCCTTAATTCGATTGGCTGTTTTTTGGGTGTACACTTGTTACACTTTAAAGCTGCTAATTTCTTTTGAAATTGCCTTACGAGTTGGCGTATACAAATTTATATATTTTTTTTATCGAGCAGCATTTTTTTATTTTATTTATTTTTTTTTTTTTTTTCAAAAAATATTTTAGACAAAATTAAAAAATTTATAAAATGATTTCTGAAATTAGCAACAAAAATTTGTAAATGTTCTGTAAAAACTCTGTAATTTGCAAATTGTAAATAGCAAAAAAAAAAAAAATTACTAAATAATTTTTTACTAAAAATCAGTACAAATATAGTAAAGTGGGATTGAAAACCGTTTACAAATTTTTCTACCAACTTCTTTTCTGAGTGTAGCGATGGTATACCAAAATCTATAGTTTTTTTTAATTACAAATAATTATAGTTAAAGCAGATTGTTGTTGCATGTTTAATTAATTAAAAAAAAATTAACGTATTTTTTCATAAACGATATTATCTTTAAAGGGTGTCTTGATATTGGCGATACAAAAAAATCTTAAATTAGATAATCTGTATCCACTTAGGAAGCTGTATTCTGTATCATATTAGTAACTATTTAAGTAAATATTTTCATTTAGTTACCATTGGTATACCTTCTTTGTAACATTATTAAATTATTATAATAGTAGCACTCAAATGTGTATGTTTTTATTTGTGGTGTTTGTGGTGGAAATAGGAAAAGTTTCTTTCTGTTTATTTTAATTATAAATTGTTAAGAGATAATATTTTTGTTTGTGTGTTCGTTTTGTTTTTGTTTTTTTTTTTCATTTTTCTTCTAAATGTTGAGAATTAAAAATAATCACGTGTACGTTTAGTGTGGTGTAGCGTAGCGTATGAGCAATGTCAAAATTAACATATTACTAGTACGTTTAGGTGTGGCTTAGCTAAACATATTTATATCAAACATCCCAAACGTGTAATGACACAACAACACAGACTTAAGTGGGTATTTTGTTTCACAACGTAGTACATACTAAATTAAGACATTAATTACAAATGAAAAGTGAAACAGACTGAATTTGAAATAATCAAAGTGAAGGTTTGATAATTTTCAAAGAAATATATTTTTCTTGGATGAAATGTTTTTAAGAAGATACATACTGACATTTGCTTAAATGCGATATAAATAACAATAAAAAATAAAGAATTAAGCATAATTTTCACAATGTCCAGTCAGCTAGAAATTGAGTCATTTGTTGTTTCCCATATAAAATTAGAATTCAACTATTTGGTAAATTTGTACTTAATAACCCGAGTAAAAAAAGTTGATCTAGCGCAATATTTAATCAAAACCTATTTGATATTCTTTAATATCTGCCATAAAATCTAACTGATTTTATTTGATAGGAAATATGGCAGATAGAATTTCATACAGCAATTTATTTGTGTATTTCATAAGATCAAAATTTATCCAAAAAATAGTAATTTAAATTGCATCAATACATTTTGGTTGAAAAGTTCCTGCGCTCACCAAGAGATGGCACTGCTTCAAATGGCTTGTAAACAAAGAAAGAATTGACAGAATGACTTGCAACATGCAAAGTTGCAAGTCATTCTGTCAATTCTTTCTTTGTTTACAAGCCATTTGAAGTTGACGTGTCATTGATTTTTTTAATATGGAAAAAATTGAATATCGTGCAGTCATTAGATTACGAAGAATTACGTGTGAAAAAACTGTTGGAAAGTTAGTGCCGCACACATTAACAATTCAACAAAAACTGGATCGAAAGCAAATTTCTCAGCGTAATTTGGAGCGTTTTAAGCCGAATAAAACCGACTTCTTGCGTCGTTTTATAACTATGGATGAGACTTGGATCTACCACCATGATCCTAAATTGAAACAAGAACGTTTACAGTGGACTGAAGCTGGTTGTTCAGCTCCAAAGCAGGTGAAGTCACAACGATCAGCATAGAAGGTTATGGCATCAGTTTTTTGGGATGCAAAAGGAATTTTGTTGATTAATTATCTTCAGAAATGTAAAACAATCAACTCTGAATATTATTGCAGTTTTTTGGATCAGCTGGATGAAAAAATTCTAGAAAAGACCTAGTTTAAAGAAGGAAAAAATCATTTTTCATCAAGACAATGCACCTGCTCACAAAAATGTTTCGACGATGGCTAAATTCAAAGAATTAAAGTACGAATTGCTTGAACATCCACATTACCAGATTTGGCTCCCAGTGACTACTATCTCTTCAGAAATCTCAAACAATTCCTTTGTGGAAAGCATTTTTCGTCGAATGAAGAGGCCATAGCAGCCGTAGACGGTTATTTTGCAGAGCTTCCGGAAAACCATTACAAGGATGGGATAAAATTATTGGAAGATCATTGGAACAAGTGTATTGAGCTTCTAGGAGATTATATTGAATAAAAAAATATATTTTTCTTAACAAAAACAGTATTCTATCATTTCGAGCGCAGGAACTTTTCAACCAACCTGTATGTTGTAAAAAAATTAAATTAAAAATAAAAAACTAGTTAAAAAACAATGTAAGATTTAATCCCAGTGTGCAAGAGTTTTAGTCGACCACTTAACTCACTCAACCACACACTGCTATAAATAACCCAGCAAAAAAAAGGTAGTCATTCTGTGACTATAACTTCTTTCATTGCTTCCTAAACTTCAGTTGGCATTCTTTTATGATTTTTTGGTGTTATTCTAAGGCACTTCCAAAAGAATTTATGTGTTCATATTCCAAATGCAGTGATCTGGATATAAACCCCATGCATATCTTAAAAAATCACTCTTCATTACTTCTGAAGCATAAGTTATAGTATATCGTATATTTTTTTTTTGAACCTAAAGCATTTATTCAAATTGAGAAAATAGTTCTGATGCATATTTTAAATTTTTTTACTAAATCATTTTTTATATTTTAGTTCAAAATTTCATGAGGGTTAGAATTTATGAAATTTTGCAATTTTTATAAAAGTTTTGAAAAATCAAGAAAAAAAGATTTTTTCACCTTTAATTAAAACTAGTTGGCCTGGCATTTGCATTTTTTCAGCTTTAAATATTTATGACGACGCAATCTGTGCATTTTTGCATTGTGTATATTATTTATCACTACATCATTTCCAGTTTAAATTCAGAATTTATCAAAATAATTTTAAAATTGTGTAAAAATTATTTCAGATTCCCCAAAAATGTTTTAAAATTGTGCAAAAATTATTTTAAATTGTTCAACAAGATTTTAAAATTATCGAAAAATGTTTCCAAACTGTACAACCAGTTTTTAAATTATCTAAAAATATTTTGAAATTTGTCTAGAAATTCATTAAAATTTTTGAAAAATGTTTTAAAAATGCTTTTTCACTAATGCAGAATTATTTATTTGTTTTAATAAAGAGTATTTGTATATCAATGCATAAATTTCGCTTCTTTAAACTTATTTTTCTGCATTCTTATGAATTAAATTTTCATCAAAGCTTAAATATTACAAAGTATATGAACATTTTCCACTCATGCATCGGAATATCTAATTATTGTATTATCATTGCTTCCTTAGAGTAAAGTATGAGTAATGCTAGTAGCTACATATTAATACTTCCATCCTGTGACACGCTAATGTTAAATTCATCGATGAAACCATCAGAAAAGAAGTGATGCCTTTGCCATAGTAGTGATGCTGTTATTGCTTCTTTGGCAGCTTCGTTTTTGCTGGGAATATCTGGTTTTATTAGACTACATTGTTTAATTAAATTTTTTCTTCGGGGCTTACATATAATTATATATACGCGAATTTGGAAAAAAAAGTCAAAAATGCTATATAATTATATTTAATTGTATATAATTTTTTATAATCGTATCTTTCTACCTTGTGAAGATGTGCAGAAAAATTGATATTTTAAAAAAAAATATAAAATATTCACCACAAAAAGGACTTTTGAATATAAAAATCATATCGAGGGGTTTCTAACGCAACCTCGCATCTCAAAACAACTGCTTGTTAGGAAAGCCAAAAAACGTATTATAATTAACTTGTGACACTTTTTTAACAATTTTTTTTTTTTTTAATTTAAAAAGAAATGATGCAGTGCAAATTAAAAGAAAAACATTTAAAATAATGTCACAAGTTAATTATAAAACTTTTTTTTTTGTCTCTCCTGAAAAGTATTTGTTTTCCAGATAAGAGGTTGAGTAAGTAAAACCTCAACCAAAAAAAGACACTTTTTACCAAAATTGAATAAAATTTACCTTAAATTAAGAAAAAAATTTACTTAAAATTTGGTACAAATTTTTACATTATAGAAAAATTTTACTATTGAGAACTAAATTTTTATTAGAAAAAAGCAAAATTCCCTCTAAATTAGTCATCTTAAATATTACTGTTAGTTAGGAAATGTAACGTTGGTTTTAAGAAAAAATTTATTTTATTAAAGTTCATTAGATAATTTTTTTTACTAAAAACTAGGACTCCATAAAAATAAGAAAATATTTTCTAATGTCTTTAAAGTGAAAATTATCTTTGAATTTGATAAAAGTTTTTCAATATATATGAAACTATTTCTATGGTGAAGGTAATATTTTACACACATTGTGCAAGTATTTTCCCGCTTTTGGAGGACTTCTGCTTTGTAAGGGTACTGCTTTTAACAAGCTTTTATACATTACTAAACTCATGTATTTAAAATATAAATTAAATTCCTTTAGCAAAAAGGTAAACAAATTAAAAAAATGTACTGCAGGATATCCTGAAACGTTATAAATTGTGACAAATTCAGATCCTTTACGTAGTTAATTACGTTAATTAACTTGAGAGAACTACAAAAAGCAACGCCCTAACTGGCACACGGCATCTATGGGTAAGGAACACTGGGAGCCCTTTGTCTTCTTAAATTAACTAATTTATAGAAATTGTTGCAAAAATATAAAATATCACAGTTAAATTTCTTCTTATTATAGCAGAATGGAAAAATGTCATAAGTTTAACTTTAATTGACACATACAAATTTTAATTTTTTTATCATTAAGTGGAAAAATATAGTTTTAGTGCCTTCGATAAATATAAAGTTTAATAGGCACAACGTCAATTACACTGTAAAACAATTTCAAACTATATATGTCAGAGCACACTAAAGCCCAAAACTTAACAC